>JAJOOR010022435.1:0-22348 GCA_036250505.1 Solanum acaule | reverse complement strand
AAGACCAGCCTACGCCTTACCCCACTCACTCTCTCGAGCTGAGTGTTAGTATATGGGACTAGGGCTCACCCTCTCGGGCTGAACCTCATGTCGACCCACTCCTTAGGCCATCAGTCTAGCGGTCTTGGTTTTGCGACCTCCCTCTCGGCCAAGCCGAAGACACATGGGTGGTTTTGTATTTGCAACTACAAACCCATCAAATTAAACCACAACCACTAGGTGAAATCACCATTAAAATACATCTAACCTTTCAGCAAGCAAGACCCAGCAACACTATCAACACATATTTGCTAAATCACACCCCAAGAATGGGGGTTTTTAGCCACACATCAAGAAATAAAAAAATACACCTAAAATGATACTAAAATCAAATGGGTATAAGAAATTAAACCTTGATTTAAGCAAAGGAAGAAGAATGGAGAAGACCCACTTCCAACTTGGAAAAGATGAAATCCTTCTTTCTTCAAGTCTCCCAAAACCTCGCCAAACTTGAGAGAAAATATCCAAAAAGTACTATTCTATTCTGGAAATTAAAATTAATGTTCAACTTTTTAAAAATTAATAACAAGTTTAGTATTTATAGACTTTAGAAAATAGTGCTGGCGGATCTTTCGGCGAGGTTAGTCGGAATCGCCGATTAACTTGGCAATTCGCCCTTTGGTGTAGTTTATCGCCATCTTTCACTAGCCTTCAGCGTCGTCGTGCTCTGTGTCATTGGGCGGTATAGTACTGCTTCACGGAACTATTCGGCGAAGCGCTGACTGCTCCTTTCATCGCCATTTTGATCCTTCTCTTTCAGGGCTTCGCGTACAGGAACCAAGGGCAGAGTGCATCCATTCGGCGAGTCGGCAAGTGTGCTTGGCGATATGCAGGCTTCAGCTTCTTCGTTCTTATCAGCTTGTTTTGTTCCTTTTTGCGCCTAAGTGTCCATGCTTCCACCAAAACTTCAAATATTTGAAACTTAAGAGTTTTCATCAGATATTGAGACAAAATAAGCATTTGAGGACACTATTTCTATTAAAATAAAGCCCTAAATGAGTCCAATTTATGGACTCATCAACACCCACAACTTAAACTTTTGCTTGTCCTCAAGCAAACTCAAGTTCAGTCGTTCAACAAGGTGTCTCAAATAGCTTTACACAAGACTAAATCATGAACATACACAACAAGACTCAAATTACTTATGCGAAGATCAACTGTATATTCAAAGATTCAAGTTGTGACACACCACTACCAAAGATTTCTCATGCTCACGATACTTGCTACTAATGCAAGTTCAAGCTCAACAACAGTATCTGAATGCCCTCACACAAAGAATGATTCCATATTCACACATAGGGGTAAATCAATTTAAGATCAGGAATCAGATGCAACGCTCACACTCAAAAAGAGGAACACAATGCAGTTTTCACCCATAGGTTTGCCCTTCTTTTCCAATCAACATTCGGTTCGGCTTGCTCAAGATCAAAAAGGTCTTTCTAAGGCTTGTAATGGGGTTGAGTGCAAAGGCATGGTCATTTAGGTTTAGTGACTAAAGATCCTCATCAATGTGGTGTTCACAACACTTCCTTCCCTTTTCCTTCATCATTTTCTTTTGTGCTCATGAGTCATCCTATTATTTGCTTCCGATGAATTGTTAGGAGACCCCATTTCTTTTGAACTTTATTCCCCAACTTTTTTTTTCAATATTTTTCTATCCCTTCTTTTTTTTTTTTTTTATATGGAGGTGTTCCATTTTTCTCAAAATCATGGGTAAGAGGGACTTTCTTGCACTTCTTGGTTTGCCTTCTCTTTTCACCATACCCCCAACTTAGGCTTTTGGCTTAAGTTGGCTATTCAAACTAACCACAACTTCATGAGCATTATGGATGATGGGTTAAGAAAGGTCTAGTTTTCATCATGTTTTTTCCAAAGAAAGGTAAGGCTCAATGGGTGTTCAAAAGAGTTTCACACGCTCACGAGTAGGTCATAAAAGAGGTATATGCCAAATTGACTCACACACTTTAAAGTTGCCTAAGATCATTTCAAGAGCACACCTACTTAAATCAATCAGACTAACAGGGCAAATTCTAGGTTTATTCATTCAAGGTTCAAAGTAAGCTCATCACACACGGCATCGACACTGAAGCCAAACAAGACTATACACTTTCGCTAGTGTGCAACGATCATCACAAGAGAAAATCAATTTGATAAATAGCTAATCACAACGAGATGCAAAGAGTTCGCATATTGTCTATGCAACTTCATTTGGTCTCGGTGCAGCCGCATGTTCATGATCATTCAATTGAGAGCACTATTCAAGTCATCGGTATTGATCAAAACCGAGACTTAAATTTGTACGAGAACAACCACTTTCAACACAAGCGGTGCCGAATTTTTTTTTCGAAAGGGTCAAAATCATTTTGCAATTTAAAAATAAGCGGAGCCACAAGCTCTAACAATCGCAAAGTAGTTTTAAAAACACAATTTAAAATAGATAACCCAAATATAGTCACAAAATATGAACATCGAATAGCACACAAAAGGTGGACCTCACCCCACCACAAATAAAAAGTATTTGTCCACAAATCGAGTTACCAACCTTTGATGCCGAATAGATACTAATAGAGTGCTAGGTAGCAATGCAAACCAACTCGGAGCACAATTCAATAGCTAAAATACTCTAAAAGTGCAATAAATAAAAGGCTAGAGTGCAAGTGTGAGGTTGATAGGATGAAAAAGTGAGAGAAAATGAATGAAATAGAACTTTTAAACCTATGGCTTGCAAAAACTGTCCAGTCTTACGCTTATTCGGTGACATTATTCAGATCGCCTAACCTCTTGGCAATTCATTGAGTGAGCGTTCGACTCGCCGAGTTTTACAGAATCTTCAGTCATTGTGAAGGTTCGAACGGCAATTTTCAGCGAGACCGCCGAAATGGTCGACGATTCGCAAATAATCTGCAAATCTCGCCAAGGTTTATAGACTTCACCCTCTTGATGATGTCTTGAACCAAACGGTGGATAGGGTCGGATTCGCCGACCCTTTCGGCGACTCGCCGACAAGATCTATTGTTTGCCATCCTTCACTTTTTCAAACACTTCGCGTACTTTCATCTGCACTAGCAAAATACCATTCTATTACCAGGAAGTAAGTACTTGATAATAATAAAAATAAAGTAATTAAAGTGATTTTGGGTTGCCTCCCAAACAACGCCTTGGTTAAGGTCGCGGCACGACGCAGCAGCGCCTTCAGGCGTGTTCCAAATAGACCACTTCAGCTAACGAAATCTCTTGACAATCCCTGATATACAATTTCAAACATTGACCGTTCACTGTAAATGGAGGTCCTTCCTAATCTTCAACTTCTATGGCACCATTTACGAACACTCACGCTACTCTAAATGGTCTAGACCATTTAGATTTGAGCTTTCCGGGGAAGAGTCTAGGTCGTGAGTTGTATAGCAAAACCCAATCTCATACCTTGAAGTCTCGGTTGAGTATCCGAGCATCATGCCATTTCTTTATCTTCTCTTTATAGATGGCTGAACTTTCATATTATCTGAGTCTCAATTCATCAAGTTCATTCATCTGCTCTACTCTCTCCCTTGAAGTTTTTGACCAATCCAAATTTAAAGCTTTCAATGCCCACAATGCTTTGTGTTCTAACTAGACGGGCAAATGACAAGCCTTACCATAAACCAACTGTTATGGAGACATCCTAATAGGTGTTTTGTAAGCAGTCCGATATGCCCATAGTGCATCATCGAGTTTCTAGACCAGTCAGTTCTATTGACATATACTGTCTTTGCCAATATGGTTTTGATTTCCCGATTCGACACTTCGACTTGGCTACTTGTTTGGGGATGATATGGGGTTGCTACGTTGTGTTTCACCCCATATTTACTCAGTGCCATTGAGAACCACTTATTGCAAAAGTGGGTTCCCCTATCGCTAATGATTGCTCTTGGAGTGCCAAATATTGCGAAGATGTAGCATTCCAGGAATTGGACAATGTTTTTTCCTTCATTGTTAGGAAGTGTGATGGCTTCCACCAATTTGGAAACATAATCTACAGCCTCTAAGATATATTTATTCCCAAACGAGCTCACAAATGGGCCCGTGAAATCGATCCCCCATACATCGAATAGCTCGACCTCTAAAATAGGAGTGAGAGGAATTCGTGTCTTCTAGACACTCCGCCTTGTTGCTGACATTTAGAGCATTTCATTGCAAACTCATGTGCATCCTTGTAGAGTGACGGCTAGTAGTATCCACTCTGGAGGACTTTAGCGGCGGTGCAAATACCACCATGGTGACCTCCCACTGGGGATGTATGGCAAGCATGGAGAATTTCTACCACTTCTTCTTCCGAAATACACCTTCTGATGACCTGGTCAGCACACTCTCGGAAAAAGTATGGTTCGTCCCAAAATTACTTTTTAACATCGAATAGGAATCTTTTCTGTTGGTAAAAGGTCAACTCGTCTGGCATCAGCCCACACACAATGTAATTTCCAAAATCTGCATACCATGGCGTATGTTTGGGGGATATTGCAAACACCAGTTCATTGGGGAAATAGTCATCTATGTCAACCTCATGCTTAACATTCGCTCTTGTTTCCAACCTTGATAAATGGTCAGCCACTTGATTTTCGCATCCATTTCGATCTTTTACCTCGAAATCAAATTCTTGTAATAGTAGTACCCACCTAATCAATTGTGGTTTTGCATCTTTGTTTACCATCAAGTACCAGAGTGCAGCATGATTAGTGTGTACGATTACTTTGGTGCCTAGCAAGTATGCCTTGAATTTTTCAAATGCATAGACTACGGCAAGCAACTCTTGTTCGGTGATCGTATAATTCAGATGGGCACTATTTAGAGTCTTGCTTGCGTAGTAGATTGGGTGAAGCAGTTTGTTGCGCTTTTACCCCAACACAACCCCAATGCCATACCGCTAGCATCACACATTAACTCAAAAGATTCGGACCAATAAGGGTTGATGATAATCATAGTGGATATTAGTTTCTCTTTCAAACACTGAAATGCAGCCACACAAGCATCATTAAAGTGGAATTTCACTTCCTTCTCTAAGAGTTTGCATAATGGGATTGCAATCTTTGAGAAGTCTTTAAAGAACCTTCTGTAAAATCCTGCATGCCCCAAGAAGCTGCGAACACCCTTTATTCAAATCGGCGGGGGTAATTTCTCAATGACCTCAATTTTTGCCTTGTCAACTTCCAGCCCCTTTTGTGACACCTTATGCCCAAGAACAATACCTTCTTTTACCATAAAGTGACATTTCTCCCAATTAAGAACTAGATTCGTTTGCACGCATCTTTGGAGTACTTGTCCTAAGTGAGTCAAGCACTCTTCAAACGTATCCCCTACGACTGAGAAGTCGTCCATGAACACCTCCATAGTGTCTTCGACCATATCTGCAAAAATAGACAGCATGCAACGCTGAAATGTTGATAGGGCATTACATAGCTCGAATGGCATCCTTTCGAATGCGAATGTTCCATAAGGGCAAGTAAAAGTGGTTTTCTCTTGATCTTCTGGTGCAATAGAGATTTGATTGTAGCCGAAGTACCCGTCCAAAAAATAGTACCACCCTCTTTCTAATTACCGGTCAAGCATCTTATCCATAAAAGGCTTTGGAAAATGGTCTTTCTCGGTCCATGAGTTAAGCTTTCAGTAGTCCATGCATACTCTCCACCCAGTCCAGTCTTGTTGGCATAAGTTCTCCTTTTGTATTTGGGACTACGGTTATACCCCCATTTTTCGGTACACATTGCACCAGACTTACCCACTTACTATCTGCAATATGGTAGATCACTCCTGCATCTAGCCACTTGATGATCTCCTTTTTTACCACCTCTTGCATTGGAGGGTTCAATCTCCGTTGATGTTCCACACTAGGTTTACATTCACTGTCGAGCCAAATCTAGTGAGTACAGATGCCAGGATGAATTCCTACTATATCGGCTATTGTCCATCCAATAGCTTTTATATGCTTCCGCAGTACTTCAATGAGTAATTTCACTTGCCTTTCAAGAAGATTGGCAGTGATAATTACCGGTAAAGTATTATTGATTCCTAAAAAGGCATATTTGAGATGAGAGGGTAGGAATTTTAACTCCAGATTTGATGGTTCTTCTGTTGATGGCTTTGCTGGTGGACTTTCTTTGTTTTTCAGGTCGATATCCAACTTGATTAGATTCCTTGAATATGCTCCTAATCATGATAAAGCAGCTACAACTTCCTCGTAACCCTGAACTTCAGATTCATCATAATTGGCAAGTACAGATTCAAGGGGTTCATTCATGTGCATTAAATGACTCACACTTGCCACTGCCTCATCTATCGCATCCTCAGTAGACACTAGATGGATATTACTTGGTTGCTTCATGGACTTATAGATATTGAAGGTCACATCATCATCGTTCACACGGAACTTCAATTTCCCGCTTTCAACATCCACCAATGCTCTCCCAGTAGCTAAGAATGGCCTTCCCAAAATAATGGGGATTTCAGCATCGATCTCACAATGTATAATCACAAAATTCACTGGAAAGATGTACCGATCCACTTTTACCAATATGTCATAGATTATACCCACTGGGTGCTTGATTGATCGATCAGCCATAAGGAGCCTCATTGTGGTTGCCTTTGGTTCACCCAAATCAAGTTGCTTGTATATTTCATAGGGCATCAAGTTGATGCTTGCTCCTAAATCACACAAGGCTTTAGCGAATTCGAGCATGCCAATTGTGCACAGGATTGTGAATGCCCCAGGATCTTCTCTCTTAGTGATTGAGTCATTGTCATAATTGCAGTGCAACTGTGGGGAACCTCAATTGTTTCATAGTTCAAGCTCTTTTTCTTTGTAACCTGTTCTTTCATGAATTTGATAATGCTTTTGTAATGACCAGAGAGCACCTCCTAGTCGTTACATGTGTATTCCACCTCTCTGAGGTCTTATACAAGCCTTACAATTCATTCATTGCATAGATCATAAAAATCACTAAGAATTTAAAACTTTTATTCAATAAGACCATAAGACTTCAAGAGTCATCAACATTTGTAAACATAAATACGCAAGCGGAACTACCAAGTCTCTTTAGTCAATCTTAGACAAGAACTTAAAACGTACTAAGGGACACGACACTTTACAAATGAAATGAAACTTAAGTGTCTATTACAATGACTAAGAAACTTCTAAACATAGTCCTTGAATCTTGAGGATATACCAAAGACTTGGAAGAGTGAAGCAATCCAAGCAACTCCAAAGCACAATCTCTTCCTAGTTACCACAGCCTACACTTGTAGTAAAATAGAAGAAAGGGGTTAGTACAACACACGTACCAAGTATGAGGATATGCAAAACACGCTAAAAAGGATAATTTTTTGGAAGTTATGCTTTCATGCCATTTTGATAAAACCTCATGAACATCAACATAATAGGCACCTTACAAGTCAAAACCAACAATACAAAGTCATATGTTTCACAATACATCATAAACATACATAACCCATTTACCTTTACCTTCTTGCCTTAGACCTCCACCTTACGTAACACTTAAGCAATACCTTTGTACAATGTATGGGCAACGTCCCATACCATCACCCACATTAAGGCACCACCTTAAGGTCACAAAAAGTGCACTTACCATGCATACCTCAACCTTCACCAATTAATCACTTAAGACATATAAGCACATAAGCCAACAAGTCACTTCATAAAGCTGGAACACTCATCAAATGTCATCCCAAGACTCACCTAAGTAAGACATGGTGAGGCAGCCCATACTACCTCTCCATACCACACCCAAGTGATCGTTAAGGCTACACAAGACAAGCTCCATCCACATCTCAATATAAATCGTGGATTTAACTTAATGCATTTAGACAACTTCATTCACTAATGACATAAGATCATCACATACATTCAATTCAACATAAGCACTTACATTCAATTCATTATGACTCACTTTCACATTAGCATGCTCAAAGACCAACGCTTTCATTAGTTAGCCCAAAGAGACTCAATCATTCATTATCATTACTAAGACACACCAAGATTTCCCTTAAATGTCTACTTGTGCAATGTCTAGATGATGTCCCATTCCACCCCCTATCCTAAGTAGTACACCCTTAAGAGACGCTAGTTCATTCATTCATTAATGTGGTGGAAGAGCCTTAACCGACATAGACCATGGAGGTTGACATGGAATCCCGGTAGAAACCCTTACCGGATGAGGCATCCCCACTTGTCTAAGGTAGGGTCATTCTTTTAGCCTTTACGTGGTAGAGACCACTAGCTAGTCCTATTTGGGCACATAGTTATGGGATAGAAGGATTGCTTCTAAATACCCACATCTCAACTAACGAAGGGGCACCCATCTGAAGGGTTGATACTAAATACTCACATCTCAACTAACGAAAGAGTATCCACCCATCTTCATATCCTCTCGGTGCTAGACATTACTCCCCCACGGAGTTGGACATTTATTTAGGGATAAGGATTGCTACTAAGTACTCTCATCTCAACTCACGAAGGAGTACCCATCCTAGCCCAATATTCATTCATTTAGGGATAAGGATTGCTACTAAGTACTCTCATCTCAACTCACGAAGGAGTACTCATCCTAATCCACATTCATTCATTAAGGAAGCTCTTGGATTCAAAGATGAGAAAACATTTTATCTAGGAACCTTATTCATTTAAAGGAGTACTTTATGAGACTATCCTTACAATAGACCTAACTTTCATTCATTAGCATTAACTCCCATTCTTTTCATTCATTCTCACATTCTTTCATTCATTCTTCACTAGGTGTGAGAGTAGGTAAACATAGTATATCCTAACCTCACCTTCATTATAAGTCATTCAAAGAAGACAACAACCAAGCATAACACATAGAGTCTCTACACAAGGTCACCTTTCATACTCTTAGACCATACACAAATTCACATCATATCACATTACCTTCACATAATAGACATTACTCAAAACAACAATCATCCAACTTTGCCTACAAGGCCATGATCACAACATTCTTATAAAGTAAACACCTCCCTACTTTTAAAGGGATCAAACCTCACAATTCTAGCATCTACAACATATATACATATATATATATATAATGCTAGAATCAATAATCTATTCACAACTTCATCATTATCATAAACCTTAGGTCACAATTGCCCATTCAAGGCCAACATCCAATATAACATAATTGACCATCAATTCCTCATAATTCAATATAGAACAATACATAAATCAATAGCCCATAAAAATCTACACATTAATATCACATTAGTAGCTCATAATCAATATACCCACTTTAGACCCAAAAATTAGGATTTCAAGATATGCAAAGGTTCATGGAGTTTTTTTATCTTAAAACCATCAATATTAACATAAATCATCATTGAAATACTTTCATGCAAGAACCCAAGCTTAGAATTGGAATTGGGGTTTTTAGTGTTTATGAAAAATATTGAAAGCACTTTGATTTGGCTCTTTGATTGAAAGGAGAATCAAAGATAAAATCCCCATACCTTTGTGATTAATTTCCTTAGGAATTTGAAGGATAAATCAGTAGGAACCCAACCCCTAGCTTGAAGCTTTATCAATGTCTTCCATGGAGTTCTAGAGAGAGAATGTATTTGAGAGGGAAGGTTCAATTTTAATAATGAGGTCTAATTCTAGGTTTTGGGGTTTTAACCAACTTAAAATACCCTAAAATAGGCAGAATAACCGGTTATAATAATTCCCCAAAGTACCCAAACCACCCCTCACTTAGTTGGACCTTTTAAACAAGTCAAACTTGAGTTTTATTTTCGCAGATTTCGTCGAGGAACAAGTTTGCAACGCGGGGGTGCTCCCACAAGTTTTTGGAAATTAAATTTCGAGGCAGAAGAGTCTGCGACACATCCGTGACGTGGACCAAAAATTAGGCCTATGGTGGAGCTAGTCCACGACACGGATGCTCCCTCCATGAGCATTTTCAAGCTGCCTTGGCAGCTTGTTTGGAGAAGGGTTGGGGTCCTCCTCGGGAACCCTTATGGTGGTCCCGGGGAGTCGTACCTGAACGTTTTTTCCCTAAAAACATTTATTAAGACACTAGGGTCACCTCCACTGATTTTAGACTCCAAACAACACATAAAAATATGAACAACATACTAGAACACACCAACACGTAAAAGACTTGTTTCCGAATGTCTTGGTCGTCCCTTGACGTTTGACTTCCAAATTCTTTATGACTGACTAAAAAGGCTATTCTTCATTATTTTTAACAAGTTATTAATGCATCAAGCTCATGTGAGACTCTACTTTATCCCACTTCATTTTGAGAGTAGTTACAATATCCTCCATTTAGGAATATTCGTCCTCGAATGACACTTAAAACACTTCTGAGGACTCAATGACCCAACTAGCAGCTCACAACAAGCATGTAATATCATTACTACAGCACACATCAAAGAGGAAACATCAACTCCACATAAAAAGCATTACAACAAGACTTTCATGCAATTCAAGGAAGTAGGAATAACATCAACCACTCAATATTCACAAAACTTTACCATTTCTCCTTTCTTTGGAGGAACTTCCTTCTCCATAGCATATCATACTCATTACAACATTTATAGGCTCACCATACAATTTCTCTCAAAAGCATAACCATGCAACATCAAGATCACATCAAGGCATGCTCAACTAGGCATCTCATGGAGCAATTTAAACAATTCTTCATAAATGTATATAAATCATGAGGGACATAATCAAGAAAACTCATTTATTTATATAAACAAGAATTCAACTAAAATATGCACATCATAAGGAGAATATGGAAACTCAATTCACATAAGACTCCAACATGCAACATGCTACTAAGAACTTTTTGTTTCAAGCTTGAATTATAATAGAAGGAAAAGATAAGGATATCAACAACCTTACTACTCAACTCATCATCCCCTACTTTGGGTAAACCCATCGAAGGTTATCATCAAACAACAAAGAAAATTGACTTACCTTCATTTGGTCCCTTATCCTTGTTAGCTTGAAGCATATAGAAATGGTTCTTCTTAGGAGCATTTGGATCTGGGCCATCATGAGAAACTTGATTGGTGTCTTTCCCTTTTTGCCTTAAGTGTAGGGCAATCTATCATCTTATGGCCCTTACTCCCACATCCAAAGCATCCATCCGTACCGGCAAGACACTTTCCCAAATGTTGCTTTCCACAAGTAGCACACCTAGGCCTCTCAAAAGTAGAACCACCTCCATTACCTCTTTGAGGTTTAGTGTTAGACACCCTATCATTGTTGACCATTGAAGAATCTTGGTTATAGAACCTCTTCTTAGACCTAGATTGGTTTTGTTCATCCGGCCTAGCCTTCTTCGTATCTCTATTCATCCTCCTAAGCTTTGTCTCCTCAAGTTGTTGAGCATAAACCATAAGCCTAGAGATATCCATATCATGATGGAGCATAGACGTACGACACTCTTCTTCAACCAAACAGGAAACCCCCATCACAAACTTATTCATTCTAGCCCTAGAATTTGCTACCAAGGTAAGAGCATACTTAGAGAGTTGGGTAAACTTGAGAGAGTATTCCTTCACACTCATATTCCCTTGACGTAGGTTTATGAACTCAACCAACTTTTGCTCCTTGAACTCTAAGTGGAGAAACCTATCAAGAAAGGTTGTCTTAAACACTCCCCAATTTGTTGGGTCATCCCCTATGGGTCTCTCATCCCTCCATTGCTCAAACCACACTTGAGCTACATCCTTGAGTTGGTAAGAAGCCAACTCCGCCTTCTCCCTAAGAGTCACTCCCATTGCATCCACAATCTTAAACACCTTATCTATAAAGTTTTGTTGGTCCTCATCTACCTTAGAACCAAAGAAGGTAGGAGGGTTCGTCCTTGTGAAATCCCTTAACCTTGAGACCACAGTACTCTCAATAGCATTCACCCAAGGCCTCACATCTCTATTTGCTTGAGTAGTCATGGCATGGGCCAGGGAGAGAAAAACATCTCTAATCTCCCCATTAGTCATACCCCGGGGAACCACCGAAACCACATTCTCTTGCCCACCTAAAGGAGCTTGGTCACCTTGCACTCCTTGGGGAGGAACTCCCCATCATCTATCTCATCTTCCGCTATCCTCCGGTTAGCCCTCGTATTCATATCCTATAAACACAAGAGATGGATTAGGAAAAGGACACTTATAGACCAACTCTAAGGCACGACATCAAGAATAATGAAAGAAAGGGAAACTTCTATCGTCCTATAGCCTCTCGCTCATAGATGTGTCGCGACTCACACCGATGAACAAGACTCTACTAGACGTGGCTTTCAAGACTTTGAACCTAAAATAATCTTTAAAACCTTATGCTCTGATACAAAGTTTATAACGACCCGAGAGCACCCTCTAGCCGTTATATGCATATTCGACCTCTCAGAGGTGTTATACAAGCCTTAGCATTCATTCATTGCATAGATCATAAAAATCACTAAGAATTTAAAACTTTTATTAAATAAAACCATAAGACTTCAAGAGTCATCAACATTTGAAAACATCAATACGCAAGAGGAACTACTAAGTCTCTTTAGCCAATCTTAGACAATAACTTAAAAAGTACTAAGGGACACGACCCTTTACAAATGAAATGAAACTTAAGTGTCTATTACAATGACTAAGAATCTTCTAAACATAGTCCTCGAATCTTGAGGAAATACCAAAGACTTGGAAGAGTGAAGCAATCCAAGCAACTCCAAAGCACAATCTCTTCCTAGTTACCACAACCTACACTTGTAGTAAAATAGAAGAAAGGGGTTAGTACAACACACGTACCAAGTATGAGGATATGCAAAACACGCTAAAAAGGATATTTGTTTCGAAGTTATGCTTGCATGCCATTTTGATAAAATGTCATGAACATCAACATAATAGGCACCTTACAAGTCACAACCAACAATACAAAGTCATATGCTTCAAAATACATCATAAACATACATAACCCATTTACCTTTACCTTCTTGCCTTGGACCCCACCTTAAGTGGCTTGATGCAGCAAGGTAAGGTGATAGCTTATGCTTCTAGACAGCTTAAGGTGCATGAGAAGAACTATCTGACTCATGACCTCAAGCTTGCAGTAGTGGTGTTCGCACTAAAGATTTGGAGACATTACTTGTATGGTGTTCACGTAGATGTGTTCACCGACCATAAGAGCCTTCAGTATGTGTTCACCTAGAAAGAGTTGAATCTTCGCTAGAGAAGATGGCTAGAGTTCCTCAAGGATTATGATATGAGTGTGCATTACCATCGTGGTAAGGCAAATGTAGTAGCAGATACTCTTAGCAGATTATCCATAGGTAGTGTAGCACATTTTGAGGAATAGAGAAAGGAGCTAGCAAAGGCTGTTCACAGACTTGCTCTCCTAGGAGTACGTCTTATGAGCATATCTGATGGTGGTGTAACGGTTCAGAATGGGACAGAATCCTCTTTGGTAGTGGAAGTTAAGGAAAAGCAAGACAACGATCCGATATTACTGGAACTTAAGGGTGCAGTCTACCAACAGAGAGTTGAGGTTTCCTCCCAAGGGGGAGATGGTGTGCTTCGCTACCAGGGTCGATTATGTGTTCCTAATGTGGGTGAGTTGAGACAGAATATTTTTGCAGAAGCCCATAACTCCAAATATTCTATTCATCCAGGTGCCACTATGATGTACAACGATCTATGGGAAGTATATTGGTGGAATGGTATGAAAAAAGATATAGCTGATTTTGTGGCTAAGTACCCCAATTGCCAGCAAGTCAAGGTAGAACATCAGAAACCAGGAGATATGAATCAAGAGATTTACATTCCTACTTGGAAGTTATCAACATGAACTTCATCAGAGGGTTACCTCGTACTCGCAGACAAGATGAATCCATTTGGGTGATAGTTGATAGAGTTACTAAGTCTTCTCACTTTTTGGCGGTCAAGACTACAGATTCGGAGGAGGACTATGCCAAGCTTTATATTAATGAGATTGTGAGGTTGCATGTGGTTCCTTTGTCTATCATCTCAGAGAGAGGTCCTCAGTTTACCTCTCATTTCTAGAAGTCATTTCAGAAAGGTCTTGGTACTCACGTTAACCTTAGCACCTCAATTCATCCACAGAATGATGGGCAGACAGAGCGTACAATTTAGACCTTAGAGGACATGTTGAGAGATTGTGTAATCGATTTCAAGGGTATTTGGGATTATCACCTTCCTCTTATTGAATTCACCTACAATAATAGCTACCATTCCAGCATTCAGATGGCCCCTTATGAGGCATTGTATGGGTGTAGATGCAGAACTCTTGTTGGTTGGTTCAAAGTAGGTCAACCAACCTTGGCAGGGCTAGATTCAATCCTCGATGCTATGGAGAAAATGCAAATCATTAGGGATAGACAGAAGAAAGCCTAGAGTCGCCAGAAGTCTTATGCAGATGTAAGGAGAAGGGAACTAGAGTTCCAAGTTAACGATTTGGTTTTCCTGAGAGTGTCACCTATGAAAGGGGTGATGAGGTTTGGCAAGAAAGGGAAGCTCAGTCCCATATATGTAGGCCCTTACCAGATCTTGAAAAGGATTGGTAAAGTGGCTTATGAGTTAGGGCTGCCAGCAGATTTAGCAGTGTGTGGGTGATCCAGCATCCGTAATGCCATCAGGGAGTGTGGCTGTAAAAGATAGCCTTACTTATGAGGATGTACCAGTTGAGATTCTTGATCGTTAGGTTAAAAGGTTGAGAAACAAAAAAGTCACTTCAGTCAAGGTTTGGTGGACGAGTCAGTCCGTAGAGAGAGCTACTTGGAAAGCAGAAGCAGTCATGAAAGCCAAGTATCCTCACCTCTTTCCTTCCGATTCCACTCTAGCTTGAGGTAATAGTTCCTCCATAGTTTTTTAGTCATTCCTGCGTGAAATCAGTCTTAGTATCATGTTCCTTCAGTTTGTATTTGTATTTTCAGCGTATCTGCATGTTCTTAAAACTCAATTCAATTAGAAATTAGTCGTCAATGTTTATTAGTAGGGTTGCAGCTAATTCTCTCCAATTTAACTAATTTAGTCTCCATTCAAGGACGAATGTTTCCAAGGGGAAGATAATTTAACACCTCGGAAATCAGACCAAAAAAAATGCAAAACAAATACCTTCACCAGTTCACCACGGTAGGGTTCACGGACCGTGATATGGTCCTCGGTCCGTGGAACTGCTCGTGGTCACGACTTGGAAGTCACCAGGCCTAGACATTAGACGACGAGAACCTTCACGTCTCGTGGTCTTGATGACGGGCTGTGGTGGCGCCCGTAGTGTCGAGGCAATAGCCCCCCTAGCCTGGTCCTTAGACCCCATGCCTAAGCAAAGACCACGAGGACCTTCAAGGTTCGTGGTCCTTCACACGGGATGTGGTGGAATCGTAGAACCTTACCAGTTAGCCCCTTAGCTATTCCTTTTCGATCTTAGCCTAAGTGAAGACCACGGGGACCTTCACGGTCCGTGGTCCTCCACACGGGCCATGGCAGTGGCTTGTGGAACAACCCTCAGAACCACAGGACTAAGTGAAGACCACGGGGGCCTTCACGGTCCGTGGTGCCTTTCACGATCCGTAAAAGGGGTTGTGGTCAGCCCATTTGTAACATAAGTCAGGGGTCTTTTAATCTCTTCCTATTTCATTGGACCCCTAAACTACGTCGTTTAACCCTAAACTTACGTGGTTTTGATTAGTTTTAGCATAGAAACATAACTAGAATTTACATAAGTAAGATCTTTAATCAAAACTTGGAAATTAGAAGCAAGCAAAGAAAAAGAAGCGACGAACCCTAGATTCAAGAACGCATCAAGTTTCCTTCGGTCCCAGTCCCGAAATCGAAAGATTTTTCCTTGGAATTTGACACCAGGTATGTCGGATTTCACTAGTGGGATCCTTTTGCCCATTCGGTCCCTAGTTTTCAGTCAGTTTCTTGATTCCCTTATTATGACTAGACCTAGTGTTTCTTGAATGTTAGAGTTATTGGGTTCCTAGCTGTTACAATGATCCAAATCATATTAGTATGTTAATATTTAGTTTATTGCATCAATTTCAAAACCCTAGCTATGTGGTTCTTTAGTTCTTAAATTACACATGCTAGGCCAGATATTTTAGTTATTTCAGATATACATGCCTCAGTTTGAAATGTGTCAGTATCAGTTATTTATGCACATTCTCAGTTGTATGTCATTTTGAGATATTAAGCATATTACAGAAATTCAGTCATAATGTGAAAATCACTTAATCTAATGGAGTAGCTTAATACCGAGTTAGACTAGGGTTAGTCACCCTTATAGTCCCAGAAAACAACGAGCCACGTAAGTTGTAAGTCCCCTCCTTAGACATCATTTTAGTGATCATACCAGCATGCTTCTATACCTTTGGTCGGGTATATTGGGTTCTCTCGATAGGGTGTATACATCGAATTCTACATTTAGCTCATGTGGTTTTATTATCAGTTATTCGTAGCTCCCACAGTTCAGTCAGATTCTATTGCATTGACCACGTTTCAGTATTCAGTCTCAGCATGTTATGATTTGGTCATTGCATTCAGTTTAGTCTTGTTCAGTATTTCAGTATCTATATCATGTTTAGTTTATGCTCTTACTTTATTGCTTGTTCAGTTATATGCTTTGTTCATCTTTACTCTATCCTGCATGCCCAATACCTTTCAAGTAATGTCGCATATATTACGCTATATCATCTCGTGATGTAGGTTCAGGTCCTCAGCAGTCAGATCACGCTTAGATCGATTCCCGATCTCCAATTCAGCAGTACCAGTAGGGAGTCCTCATTCTTCGAGGACAATAGTCATGCTATTTTCTTCTGTATTTTAGTCTTTTAGTTTCAATTGTGCTAGACTTAGCTGGGGCCTGTCCCAGCATTTCTAGTCAAATAAAGGTTATTTTCAGACATAGTTAGATTCAGCTTAGTCATTTCAGTTTGGTATTTCTTTTGTATTAAAACTCTCAGATTTGATATATCTAGTTTATTATATGTGTTTTTCCCCATCATATCAGATTAAACTATGATTTAGCTTCCACATCAGTTATTATTATCTTTAGTATGCTTATGATTATGCCAGCAGGGTTAGCTTGGGGTCACTTGCATTCCTAGGTCCCGTGTCCATGTCTCGGGGGTAGCTCGGGGCGTGACATAAAGACATCATTCAAATCAGGGGGTGACACAAATGTCAAATGAGGGTTTTGGTTTTTGATTATCAACTACAAACAGCAGTCACAAACAATACGGATTAACAATAATGAAACGGGTTCTTGGGATGTGATCGATTATAGGCTAATATAGACATATGGGTAATTGTAACTATTAGAAAATAGCTAGATATTAGTAAATAGGCTAGGCTATAGTGGAGTTAAACATTCTCTCGAATAAATTATCCCGAATCAAGTTGATTTCTCTTAAACATCAAAAAGCATGCAGGATAAGAGCAGCCCACACCTTAATCCATTCAGTCTCTCAAGCTGAATGTATGGTATTGGGTTTAGGATTCACTCTCTCGAGCTAAATCCATGTCAACACAATACCCACAAACCATCAATCAACCTTAGTTCTAAAACCTCTGTATTTAGCAAGCCAAGATCACAAAGGAAGAACTACATTTGCAACTACAATGCTTAAATTAAATCGCAATTAATGAGTGAACTAACTTTTAAATAGAATTTAAACTAACAATTAGCAATACCCATAAGCTAAATCTGCCCATAATCACATAATCACACCCTAAGAATTGGGGTTTTAGCTAGACATCATAAAAAGGTAAAAACCATTACCAAATCGATTGTCCATCATCTGGGTAAGAGTGATTTCGTCTTTACAATGCTCCAATTTGAAGATTCTCAAAGACCCACTTCCAATTTCTCATAACTAAATTTCTTTAATCCTTCAAAGGTATGGAAAAACTAGAGAAAACTGTGTCCAGATGTTCAAAACTTCACAAAAACTATTTGATAGCTCGAAAGATATAAACTAAACGTTCTAAATGTATTTATAGTCGCCGAAAATAAGTTAAGAAAGATTATTTGGGAAGCAAGTCAAGCTCGCTGAACCACTCGGCGAGCCGCCCTTTGGTCTCTTCTATCGCCCTTCGGTCGTGGCATTCAGCATCCTCAAGGTCTATAACTTTGGGCGATCTATATTGGCTTCGCGGAATCACTCGACTGTCATCCACCGACTTCTCCTTTTCATCGCAAACCTTGTTCTTTCCTTCAGGGCTTGGCACACTGTAATTTTAGGCGGTCTGATGAGTCACTCGATGACATGCCAAGTGATCTTTGCGATCCTCTGGCTTGCCCATCTTCATTTCTTCAGGCTGTTTTGTTCCTTTTTTGCCTGTTAGTGTCCTTGTTTTGTTCGTCAATCCATATACCTGAAAATCAAGGGTTTTACATCAGTTATTGGCACAAATTAAGCATTTGAGGTCACTAAATCTATATAAACAAAGCTGTAAAGGAATCCAAATTTTGGACTCATCAACACGCCCCACTTAAACTTTTGCTCGTCCTTAAGTAAAACTCAAGTTCAGTAGTTCAAAAATGATGTCTCAAACAGTGCTACAAAAAACTCAATCATGAATGCACACAACAATACTTAACTTACTCATGCAAGGATCAATTGTGCACTCAAAGATTCAACTTGTGACTCACGATTATCAAAGATTCTCAAGTTCAGAATACTTGCTTCAAATACAAGTTCAAGCTCAACAAAGGTACTCAAATTTCCTCACAACAAAGATGATTCCATATCCACACACAATTCTTCAACAATTTATAACTCTAGAATCACATACAACTCTCACACTCACAAAGATGAACACATGCATGACTTCACCCATAGGTTTTCCCTTATTTTCCAATTAATATTCGTTTCAGCTCACTCAAGATCAAAAAGGTCTTTTCAAGGCTTGTAACGGGGCTAAGTGTAAACGTATGGTCATTTAGTCTTAGCGGCTACTGCCCTCATGAAATGTAGTCAGAACATCACTTTCTTCCTTTTCTTCAGCATTTTTACTCATTCTCAAAATTCACCCCATTATTCAACTTCAAATGAGTTTTCGGACACCCCATTACTTTTGCAACTTTCAAAGCTTTATTTCACAACTTTTTCATTTTTTTACTTTTTCTTTCTCTTTTTTTATATGAAGGGGTTCCATCTTTTACAAAATCATGACTCAAAAGGGGAATTTTTCACATTTCTTAATTTACCTTCTCTTTTCACCACACCCCAACTTCGGCTTTTGGCCTAAGTTGGCTATTCAAACAAACCACACTTAATGAGAGTTATGGGTGAATGGATAAAGAGGGATCACATTTCTTAAAGTTTCTTCCAAGAAAAGGATAAGGCTCAAAGGGGTTAAAGCAAAGTTCACATATATCACAAGGTTGGCCACAAAGAGAGGTATGTTGTCAAATTGTTTCACCCTTCAAATTCGTTGCCTAAGATCATTTCAAGAGATTGCATCACTTAGTCAACCGGACCAATGGGGAAAATTCTAGGTGTCATCACACAAGGTTAACAGTAAGCTCATCACACAAGGTTCACAGTAAGCTCATCACACAAGGCATTGGCAACAATATCAAATGAGACTCCAAAGTATCGCCAGTGTGCAATGTTCATCACAAGAGACTCATTCAATAATCGGCTAGTCACAACGAGATGCAAAAAGTTCACACATTGTCTATGCAACTTCATTTAGCCTCATCATAGCTGCGCATTCATTTTTTTTCGATTAAGAGACTATTCAACTCATCGGTATTGATCATAACCGATACTCAAATTTGCACAAGAACAACCACATTCAAACACAATAAGAGTGGCAAAAAAATTTAGATGGGTCAAAAACCATTTTGATTCATAACAAGGAGCCATAAGCTCAAACATCCACAAGATAGAAACCAAAAACACAGTTTAAAACACAAAAACCCAATATATATACAAAAGATAGTCACAAGACGTAGGTATGGAAATACCTCACCTCACCACAAACAAAAATACAATTGTCCTCAAATGCAACAAACAATATGAAAAGGCAATAAAAACAACAGCGATGGAGGTAAAGAAACATCCTATCTACACAGTCGCTCCATCTGTCAGGGCATCAATGCCCAGTGTAACATCAAAACTCACTCCACTAGAGCCCACCATAGACATGTCCCTCAAAGAAGCCTATCAGGCAGTCTCAAACATGGCCCCCTCTAAGTCGGCTAAATCATCATACACAGCAGCCTTTCGTTCCTCAAGCTGCTCATCATCGGTCTCAGCCTCAAAATCGGCAGCAACAATATCTTTCATAGTAACATCTCTGGTGGTGGCCCGAGTCATTTCAAAACTGGTCGAGGCATCCCGATCCTCAGCTGACTCAAAGAGGGAAGTGATGTCTGTGAACTTCAGATAGTCAACATCCTTTCGCAAATCTGAAACTTCGGCTTCCAAAGTCGTCACCTCTGAAGTAACCCCCTGTCCTCTCTCACAAATCTCAACTCTTGCTATGAGATCATTAATCCACGTTTGAAGGGGTGTCAATACATTTAAGATGGCTCGCTCAAACATCCAAGGCACCTCACCTTGAACCGGGTAGCCCGCACATCAGAAGAATGAGCTAGGTGCCCCATCTTGAGGAGCATGGCCTGAGTAATCCTGGTAGACTAGGAAGTAGAAGAAGAACTAGGAACCTGAGAAGAACTGGAAACTGGTGTACTTGAAGGCCCAGAGGCTGGAGTAGGCAAAGATGTCTCTGCAAGTATATAATCAACATCAACCTCCGAGGATGCATCCACCGGAGCCGCTCTCCTCCTATCAGTCTCATCCCGAGTATACTCGGCCTCTATTTGCCGGATATATGTGGAAGATATGGGGGTGACCTTTATGTCCCTCTTCTCATCACAAGGGACTCCAGCACGCCGGTATAGCTCTGTGATCACGATCGGGAAGGGAAGGGATGTCTGGCACTATTTGGCCTTATGTCCACCTCCTACTCAATAATAAATCCCAAATTTATGCTCTTACAGACTGAGTAATCTGAGACGGAACGCCTTTTGGTGGCATAGGATAGACTCATTCTTCAAAGGCATTATGGAACTGCTGATGAACCCGACCCAATACCGAGCGGCAATGTTCAAGTCCTTCTTTTCGATGGGAGCTCCTGCCTCAATCCACCTCAGGGTGATGTTAGAAATCAGGGGAGCAAGCCATCCCTTGAGATCATCCAAGGACTAAGTTGTAGCTAAACCCTCATACTCGTTCTTAAACCTAGTCACTGTCAAACACAACATTGATATTATCGGTGTTGTACGCCATTTCTTTCCCCCGGACAAGGATGGACTTAGCTGGTCTGAAGGTACTAGCCTTCTTCTTCCCATGGGGCACTAGGTCACTGATGTGAGGCTAAAAATACATATTTTTAATCATTATTTTCTCACATTTGTTATTTATATTTGTCCTTTTTAAGCATAAATTTTATGAATTAGGCTAAATTGTGTATTTTATTTGTAGGATTAAATTGGTCAAAAAAATAAAGAAGTTTGGAGCTAAAACGAATAACAGATTGAAGGTTCAAAGGAAATCAAGCAGGCAGCTTAATGGATTAAATTTAATAAAATAATATATTTGTATATATGAGGAAAAAGGCTGCGAACAATTTGCAATTGAAATTGGGTACTACTGCTGCCACATGTCAGCAGCTGGAGGGCTCATATTAGTATGAAAGACGGCGAACAACGTGAAATTCCAGAAATACGCGTATAGTGGAAAACCCAATTTAAATGAGTTTTGTTTTTCTAATTTGTCTTGAACTCAATTATTTTATTTAGGGTTTCTCTATCTATAAATAGGGGATGAAAAATTATTCTTAAAAGGAGGAAAGTGAAGAACCAAGATACAAGACACAATATAAATTTTCTTCTAGCTTAGGAACTTTGAAAGAGCCACCGTGAAGGCCGGAGAATTGTGGTTTATTTTTTCTTCTCCTTTATTATTTATTTGTATTCGTGATTAATAAAAGATAGTTTAGCTATTGTTCTTAACTTTCTATGATTAACACAAGCATATTTATTTTAATGAATTTTGAATGTGTTTTTGAGATAATGAGTAGCTAACTTTCATAACTAGGGTTGTGGGAACCATAAGCGATTAACAAAGTATGAATAATAACTAAGTAATTCGTGAATAGTGTTGAAGCATGCATTAATAATTCTTTCGTCTAGAAGTCTTTTTAACGGTGGCCAACGTTAGAACTCGCCTTGTTGCTACTTGCCGGACCAAGGAGGTAATCAACAAGAAAAGAA
>JAJOOR010022434.1:0-18991 GCA_036250505.1 Solanum acaule | reverse complement strand
TTATAAAGTTGTTTAAATAAGTTAAATTAAATAATGTGGTTTTGTTGATGGATTTAGTTGTTGGAATTAATTCAAAACTAAACTAGTTCAAGTTAAAAAGTTGTTAAGTTGTTTAAATAAGTTTAAATAAATAATGTGGTTTAGTTGGTGGTAAGTTCAAATTCAAACTTTTAAATAAATAATTAGTTGATTCATATATATCGTTATAAATTTTAGTTTTTATTTATAGGAAAAAGAATTGGGACACACTCCCATTGAACCGGAGGTTTTCAAGAAGACTCATGTCAGGAAGAAAGAAAATGAGATCATGTGTGGGTGGAGGAAAGGACTGAACGAACTTTTGTAAGTTATTTAATATGAATAATATATATTAATAGTGAATATATTTATGATATGTATATATACTGATGTCAATTTTTATATTTAATATGCAGAATGACTTTCATCAGTATGTCGCTGAGAATCTAGATAGTTCGGTCCAATTGACACCTGAACTTTCCACCCAGATTTGGAAAGAAAAAGTGGTAGGGGGACACACAAGGGTAGAGTCTATGGTCTAGGCTCTCAAAACGATGTAAGATGACTCCAGTTAGACTTAGAAGGAATTGGATCGTCACGTCAAGCCGAGGCATTTGACGGTGTTCAGATTGCTGCTATGTCATCTCAAATAACTAAGCTTACAGCGGCACTGGCAGATTCGGAGCAGAGAAGAGTAGCTGAACAAGAAAGCATGAGTGAGACCGTTAAGCAAATCAAAGAACAAGTGATGAACCTCGCTCGTCGACCTACTACTTCGGCTCCCGATGACACCGACGACGAGAGTGATGATGATAATTATGTAGAACCCACTCCCTAGTTTATATCTCTAGACATTTATGAACTTTTTGTAATTTTGAAATGAAATTTGAAAGACTTTATCAGTCTTTAATTTGTGATTTAGATACTTTTTAATGTTATTTTAAGTTTGTTGTTTTATGTTTTGTTTAGATTGTTTATAATTGTGTGTTTGATTTGACTGAATAGTGTAGAATTGAATTGAATTGCATTTGCAGGTGGGCAGCAGAAACTATCAGGTTCTGCTTTCAAAAATATTGCAGGAAAAGCGACGGACAGTGTGGTTTTGTCCATCGCTTTTTTGGGTTTTATTTTTTTTTAAATCTCAAAAAAGCGACGGACAGCATAGTTTTGTCCTTCGCTTTTCAGGGATTTTCAAAAATAAATTTTCCAGAAAAGTGACGGACTGCGTCACTTTTTAGAAATAAAAAAAATTAAAATTAAAATAAAGCAATGGAGTCCGTCGCTTTTGTTAAAAAAAATTCAAAAAAAAGAAGTCAAAAAGCGACGCTGTCCGTTGCTTTTTGAAAAGCGACGTTGTCCGTCGCTTTTTGAAAAGCGTTGGGCTAAAAAGCGACGGAGGTGACTGCGTCGCTTTTTCGTCAATTTTGACCAAAAAAGCAACGCAGTCCGTCGCTTTTGGCCGTCGTTTTTTGACATTTTTTTAGTAGTGTATATGTCATCCGTTAAAAGCTTGGTTCATCTATGTCATTGATGTTAAAGAAAAGACTCATCCATGCCATTTTTTTAAACTCCGATTTTGCAAAACCATTTTTCACACCCCAAACAAGGTTTAATACATTTCAAATGGAGTTTTTGGATCAAATGTACACTTTTTGCTTCTACTTCCTTAAAAAAAACAAGAACACATAAAGAACATTAACAATTCCCAAATTTCAAACTTGTTCAATTTTTCACGAAATCGCCTCAAATTTCAAGAGTAGTTTCCCTCCGAGCTAGATACCAAAACTCAATATCTTTTAAACTCGAATTCAACCTAACTCAATAAGACTCACTTGAAATTTCTTCAAAGTTTCAAAACTTCAACATACTTTAATGGTAGAATTTTCTCCACAACTTTAAATCATTTGAAATTTTGAACATAGACACATAAAATACTAGGGAACATAGATCCAATGTCAAAAACAACTACAAAAACACGAATCAAAGAAAAAAATTGAAATTTTGGGACTGATTTTCATTTTTTGGAATATTTTTTTAAATACGGGTGCATTTTTTAAACTTTACAAATGATTTTAGAATTTTAGTTTTTTTTTAAAAAGAAATTAATGATGTAGTTGAAATTAGACATGATTTCGTGAAGAATTGAAGATGTTGAAAATTTGGGAGTTGTTTATGTTCTTCATGTGTTCATGGTGTTCTTAAAGAAAAAAAAGCAACAAGTGTACATTTGATCCCAAAACTCTAATTGAAAAGTGTTTCTTTTCACTCCAAAAGTTGATTTGATTGCCACTGAAATCTAATTACATATGAAGGAGGGCTAGGCCTAGCCTTCTATAGAAGATGTATAGATATAACGGAAATCAAAAAAGTTAGCCCAAAACAGTGGCAAAGGAAAAGCTTTAAGGAGTCTCATATTAAAGCATTCTCGATTTTCTCATCTTGACTCTTAATGATGAAAATTACCATCTATCAGTAGTTAGCAAACCTCTTATGGTTGTTGGTAAGTCTCTATACTGTGTATATACCTTAATTGCATCGGTGTTATGGCACATAGAAGCCAGTTTGTCCGCTACTTTGTTAGCTTCTCTAAAGCAATGCCTAGTAATCACTTCATGGTCTATTACTAGTTTCTTGATCTCCTGCACCTCTTCATGTATCCTCCTAGGTACCTTCTAAGAGTCATTTATACAATTTTGAAGAAGTAGTGAATCTGTTTCTCCCAAGATAAAGGTATGACCATTGTCCACACACCACTTGAGCCCAAAAAGAAATGAAGAGACTTCAACTAAGTTGCTAGTGCCTTGGCCTAATGGGAGAATGAAGGCCATGATGAATCTGCCCAGTGAGTCCCTGATTACACCCCCACCACCACATGAATTACCAACACATGATGCATCTGAGTTCATTTTTACAAACAAGAGTGGGGGCATTTTGTGAAGTTTGTGAAGTATTGTAAGTTGGTGTCCAGTATTATAAGTAAGCTTCTCCAATTATCTAGAATAAACAAGTTCGTGAAGGTGGACTTGGTAAGATGGAAAATCTTGAAAGATAATATAGAGGTGGATCTGAAAATTGAAGGTTTCTCATGTTCATATTTTGAGCTACATCTCGATCTCCAAAGCTCCCACATGATAATCATTGGCAAAATTCTCATAACATAGGCTGCAATGGAGTTATGTCCTTTGAAGTTCCAGGTTTTGTACATGAGTTGTTTAAGATTAGTGCTTTTAGAGTTGATGAGAGTTGATGCATATATCCCCAACAAAAGATTGTCAAATCCTTTAAGCATATTGACCGGTGCAAAATAGGTGCTCAGACTTTCCAATCTTGAGGTCATACTTGCACCAATACAACAAGAACAATCATTAGTTAATGTAATTCCAAATCTGAAAATTTTGTCATCTGAAGGTAGTCTAGTGTGAATAGCTCTCCAAGCTACAAATGACATTTTATAAGGATCGTCTTTGTGCCATAGTCTTAAGTCAAACTGAGAAATATCTCATATGTCTAAGACTTTCCCAAGCAGAGGAAATACTGATTCAGAGACCGTCCAAACAGGGATATCTTTTTTGTCTTGATTGATGGTAATAGAAAATCTAGCTATAATTTCTTTGATGTAGTCATTTGGATGAGGTACCAGTATTGTCCAATCCTATACACCTTCCCTGAAAACGTGATTCACATTAACATCTTGATATTCTGTGAAATCCTCCATGAGAAAGTAAAGTGGCCCTTGGGTGGTCCAATTGTCAAATCAAAAACTAATGTTCCCTTTGCCGGTCCTCTACCAAATAAGGCTGTCCACTGTGTCTCTCAACTCGCACATGGCCTTCCAACTGTGTGATTGAGAAGGATACCAATGGAAAGTAGTGGGATGAACATTAGTGCAGTACTTGGCTTTCAGAAAGTTGGTCCATATTGAATTGAAGGTTCTATATTTCCACCATTATTTAGCTGTGAAGGCTTTGCAGATGTCTTTTAAACTTCTAAAGTTAGCACCTCCCTCATTGTATGGAAAGCACAAATTCTCCCAAGAGATCCAGTGGTGTTCTCCACCTTCATCATTTCCTGACCAATAAAAAACTAGCAATATACTTTTCTACACTCTCTATGATGCCTTTAGGAGGATGTACATCAACCAGTGTGTGAATGTTAAGAGCTTGGAGGACATGTCTTATATGAGTGGCTCTTCCACCAGTGGAGAGGAACTTGAGGTTCCATCCTTTGATTCTATTAATGACCTTGTTCATCATATTAGAAAAAATGTCTTGGGTTTTCCTCCCAAAATAAATGGGGAACCCTAAATATTTCAATAGGAGATTCTCAAATTCCATGTCCAGGATCCTTCCAATTCTTCTAATGGTCCTTTGTGGTGCTTTAGGAGCTAGTGAGTAGGAGCTCTTATTTTTGTTGATAAGTTGCCCTGATACATTCTCATAGGATTCCAGAGTCTTGAGAATTAATTGGAGGGACGCCTTGTTCCCATTGCTGAAAATGATTGTGTCATCTGCAAAAGAAAGATGATTAATCAGTGGACCATGAATATTCATGTAGAAACCTTTCAATGCAGGATTATTATGCAAGGAGTTAAGCATTTGTGAGAGAAGTTCAGCTGTAACGACAAATAAGGAGGGGGAAAGAGGGTTACCCTGTCTAAGACCTCTCCCTGATTTAAAGAAACCTTGTCTGCTACCATTCACAATAAGAGAGAACCAGTTATTAGAGATAAATTTGTAAATGATGTTGATCCAATTTTTAGAAAAAACAAATTGTCTGAAAATAAAGTAGAGGAAAGACCACAACACTCTATCATATGCTTTAGACATGTCAAGTTTAATGATAACATTAACACCTTGATTTGGTTTCCTAATGTCATTAACAATTTCCTGGGCAAGAAGGATATTTTCAGTAGTGTCCCTACCTTTGACAAAGACACTTTGATTATGACCAATGATTCTAGGAAGAATTTTAAAAAGTCTAGCATTGATAAGTTTAACAAAAAATTTACTAGAAGTATTGTAAAACTAATGGGTCTAATGTCAGAAAAGTCTTGTGGAGAATTAACTTTGGACAACATGATAATGCAGGTGTGTGAGAAAAATTTAGGAAGGATAAGACCTTGGAAAAAAGCAACCACAATAACATGGACATCATTGGCAACGACTTCCTAAGTAGATTGATAAAATTTACCTGTTAGACCATCTGGTCCAGGGGCATTGTCTGGATCAATGGAGAAGACACACTCTTTTACTTATTGTATGGTCGGAACCATAGTAAGAGCAATATTGTCTTCTATAGTAACTGATCTTTACAAAATATTAATAACTGTACTATCTTCAGTAGTCTCTTCTGCACTGAAAAGCTTTTCAAAGAACTTAATGGTTGCTTCAGCAACTTGAGGGGTTCCTTTTGCCCTGTTTCCATCTTGATATTTGATCTTATGAATAGAGTCTCTTTCTCCTGTCCTTGATGATGTTGGTGAAGAAGGCTGAATTAGTATCACCTTCTTCAAGCCATTTCACTCTAGCTTTTTGTCTCAACACTTTATCCTGTAAATTTAGGAATCTAGTGTACTCAACTTTAGATCTGGACAAATTTTGTATGTTCTCTTGGTTGTTGTTGGTTATGGAAGCTTCTTCTAAATCCTTGATTAGGTTCTCAAGTTGCTTTGGTTCTTCATAAAAATCACCAAAAGCTATTCTGGACCAAGAACAGAGGGATTTAGAAACCTTCTTGATTTTTTTATGCAGAGTGTGTAGAGGATTGCCCTGTTGAGTATCACTCCAAGCATCTTGTACTACTTCTAAGTAATCTTTGTGTTCAGTCGACATATTGAGGAATTTGAAATATTTAATATGATTGGTAACCTCAGGGATACATCTAATTAGGAGAGGGGTATGACCCGAACAGGTCCTTGTTAGGTGAGTAACAATGGTTTCACTGAATTTTTCAAACCACTGGGAATTATAGGTAAGCCTATCCAGTCTTTCCCATATTGTATTTGGAGGGTCCCAATTATCACTCCAACTGAATTTGGAGCCAATATACCCTCCATCTTGTAGATCACACTGTATGGTCTACCCCCGATCTTTACTTCAGCATCTATGATAACATTGAAATCTCCAACAACTCCCATGGACCATTGATTCTTGTCGATATATCCCTGAGGTTATCCCATAGTTCAACTCTAAGGAGTTCATCACATTTGGCAGACAATGGATAAGTGAAAATCATTTTGGTCTTTTTAATGTGTACTGGAACATGTTGGTCTTTATCTTCAATAATGTCTAGTTGATATCCATTGGTTCAAAAGATCCATATTTTGTTAGAAGCATTATGGAAACAGTGTTGGTACCCCAATCTTCTCCTGAATTTGTTAATTTTCTTGGAGTTCACCATAGGTTCTTGAATGAATATGTAAGGAAACTTGTATTGATGTTTGAGATAAATATGGCTCCGAAAGATCCTATGCCCCTTATATTCCATGATAGTGTATTAATCATGAAAAGTTGGGTCTAGATCAGATCCATTTGAATTTGGAGATTTGTTTTGATCCACTACAAAATAATTGGAATCAAAGTTACCTATCGGAGATAGGTTGTTGTAATAAGGAACATTTTATTGCACCCGAAAGTCCTTACCTAGTCTTTATCTTAGGAAGAATAGACTTTTGACCTCTAATGAGTTCATCATCAGATAGGGAAGGTCTAGGATCCTCAATCATTATATCTGAACTCAAGTCTTCCACACATTCTTTGTAAGATGTGTCCTCCCTTATCTCCTTGTTACTAAGGGACTCGGTAACTAGTCCAGTAGGTTGGAGTGGATTTAATACAGAATTCAAAGTCAAATGATCCTTATATTCATCTTTTATGCCTCTTTGTCCTGATAATAACTTGTGGTTCATGCCAAACAAAGGAGGACCAGAGTTGGCAAATAATTCTTTTTCATCCAAGCTCATCTTTTCAGTATCCACTACTATGTCAGAAGGGATGTGGAGTGGAGTGGAATTTTTTTCTGCCTTTACTCAATTTCTGTTTTTGAATGTCACTTACATGGACCAGTTTAGAGTTCAAAACTTGATTCTGATATTGAGCATCTGGGAATACAGATTCCTTTTTATGCATCACTTTCCTCATGTTCTTCTAAACATTCTTCAGGATGGGGATCTTTTGGGTCTTTTTGGGGGGTTTCATTTTGTCTTTTCTTGAGTACGATCTGAGGTTGTAGGGGTTAGGTTGTTGAGTAGGTTGGTGTTGTTTTGGTGGGGTTTCTGAGATGGCGATATCCATATTGTCCTCTGAAGTTCTTATTTTGTGAGTACTGGAGATTGGTTCTTTTCTTGTTTTGTGAAGTGAGCTTGACTAGTAGATCCTCTTGAAGCATTCATATTCTCCTAGCGTTAGATCCCGAGTAAATCTTGTTTGGAGTGTAAAAAATGGTTTTGCAGATTCGGAGTAAAAAAAAAAGGACATGGATGAGCCTTTTCTTTAATAGGAATGGCATAGATGAGCCAAATTTTTAACGGATGACATAAATGAGTCTTTTCTAAAAGTTCGATAGCATATTTGAGCCTTTTCGCTTCATTTAAATGTAAAATTGCAAGATATGATACCAATTTTGCCAAGTTAAAGATTTTTATACCGAAGATTTGGGAGAAATATTTTTTAGAATTGTTACTTCAAAGCAAAGTTTTTTCTTTCTGGTTTCATGAAACAGTGTTGTAGTTTTAGTACCAATACAAGCATGATTATATTTAAATCCTTTTGTGTATTGTTTCTTTTTGTGACCATTTTCGAATTGAAGTTATTTGTACATTTTTTCCCGTTTTGTAAAGTTAAACTGATATAAAAAAGATAGTTCAATATATTTAATTAGTGTTCAAATTTTCTTAAATATATTTAAAGCACGTACAAATAAATTGCAATTCAAGAATGCTTCTTGCTTCAATGGTGTTAAAATTCGAGGACTGGAAGTAATAAAATAAAAAAGAGATAATAGAGTGCTTAGAATTTTCAATAAACAGAGTCAAATTCCTAAATAAATTCTGATAGAATAAATATAGTATTTAAGTTACCTTATACCATTACTTTCCATAATTGAAATTTAAACAATAAAAAGGCAATTATACTTGAAAGTTACTTGATATAGGTTTTTAAATAGAGAAATTAGTCAAGTATCTCCCTGATCTATTGTGAATTTTTAACTACACATTTATTCATAACATGAATCTAATTACTCCTTTACACTATTTTAAAGCGGACTTAATTGCTTCATAAATGTTGAGGTGGCAAAGAAGGTATAGTTCACTCTCGAGAGAGGCAAAAATTAATTAAAATTTTAATTTTAATAATATTTCTTTTACTTCATATTAAGTTTTCAATTTTTTTATGATAAATAATTATTTCCTTTTATTCTTATTTACTCTTTTTTTTAACCTTCTTTCTCTTCTTTCTTTTGCTCTTCAACAGATTGTGCGTTTTTCTATTAAACAGATCCAGCGGTATTGGTGGCGGCTCACCTCCATCACTAAGTTAACTCTCATCTTCAAATTATACACTTCTTTCCAATTTGATAATTTATCGATGGTTCAAAATTAAAATCAAAATTGAAAGTCAGGAGGATCAAACTTTAGTACTGCTAATGAAGAAGAGTTTGTTGGGTAACAAATCCAATTAATGGAGAAGAATTCATTAGAAAAATTGTTGTGTAGCAGACCCATTTATTAAAATTATTGAAAGTATTAATCAAATTTCTCATGTTAACATTATTAAATTGAAATCAACACTAGTTCCTTCGTTGTTTCGATACCTTCGTTCCGATAAGTTGATACCATTTTCTAGAGATTCTTCGAAGAATTATTCTCTAGTTAATATTATAGCTGAGGAAGAAGAAACAGTTCCCACGATGTAGCTTTCCTTCCCGTCTAACTTCAATAGAGAATATTGAGATTCTGATGTTTCTTATAAGTTCAATGAAAGTACAAGAATATGTTATAGTCATGGATGATATCTCCTCTTTGATCTGCAAAAGTTTTGTCAAAGCAAAGAAAAAAAGGAATGGGAAAGGAAAGAGAAAAAGAGAAAATGGAAATAGAAAAAGAAAAGAATAACAAAAAATAATTAATATATATAAAAAAATATTATGTGGCAGGGCGAGTGCAGATCACAGCCTAATACAAATCTGAGTATGGGTTTGTAAGGGGGTATTTATTTCACTTTTAAAAGATTCAGGAGTGATAAGACCTCCGTAAAGTATAAGTGTGTAGTTGAAAATTTGATAATAGATTTAGGGAGTATTTGACTATTTTCTCTTTAAAATACCTTAAGGGTCGTTTGGTTACTGTATAACTTACATCTTATTCATATATAAAAATTGTATTAGTTTTACTGATTAGTGGTAGATTTGCACTCATTTAAGGTCCATTTAGCTCAATATTTAGTGTCCTCAATGCCTAATTTTGTCATTTCTAGTAGAGTATTGTTTATTTTCAGTTATGAAGGCAATTGGACAAGGCAAGGACTGATGTTTGAAAGAAGAGCCAAAAATGCAAAAAGAAGTGCAAAGTGAACATTGTTGATCGCCTAACATGAAGAGCGAATCACCTATTGAGCATGACATCGCCCAATCTGATAGTGCAAGGCACTTGTTGCTACCAAGAAAGATCGGTGAGCTTTAGTAGAAAAGGCGATGTGCCTAGTGAGAACAGCGGACTTGATGATCATCTCCCAAAGTTACAGTGTTCAAGACAAAATTTAAAGCTTGAACGACGGACTAAGATGGTATTCAGTGATTCCTCGAATGTGAAAGGCTGACTCAATCGAGTATGCCAATTGAGGTTCAAACACCTGAAGCCTAGAGCATCACAAGGCAAGCTGAGGAGCGAAGGGCGATCCGCCGAGCCAGTTTAGCGAGCCTGACTAATGTCGTTGAATCAGTCATTAATTAGATTTTTGAACAAAATTTTGGGAAAGTATAAATAGCCCAAAGAATAAAATTGTAAGGGAGTACGGAAACATATTGAGAAATTGATAGAGAACATTTCTATCTTTGAAGAACACTTCTCTAGATTTTGGGGTCTTACGAGTTTGTACTTGAATTTGACAATTTGAAGTTGAATTCAAAGTGGTTTGCTATTTGTTGGTTGATTTCATGTTATTTATGGCTGATATTTATGAAAGATATAAAAAAAAATTACCTTTTATGACGGTTGGCTAAAACTCCATGATCTAGGCATGATCTAATGGGGTTGGGTGTTAATTTAATTTAGTGGGTATGGTGTTATGCTCTATTTTTGTGTTGTTCATACATGAATTTGGTCTAATTGACATGGGGTTAACTAATGGGTTACGGTTGCAAACTTAATTCCTAATTTCGATCTCCGATTGATGCTCGAAAGAGTGTAACACCCCGTAACTAGAAAAAGCTAGAAAGAAGTTAAAAAGTGGAAATAGTCATTTTTGGAAAGAATATAAAATCTGGAAAATTTTATTAGTATGTTACGTTGGATTTTTGGTCAACTTCAAATGACCATAACTTCTAGCTCAAGATGAGTTAGGTGTGTTTCCAGATATCGTAGGAAAGATCTTAGAATAATCTTTCCAACGCCGCTGAGTTTGCGCGATTCCGAGTTCGTATGAGTGAGATATACCCATTCGAAGTTGGGTTGTTCAAATAAGGAAAGTCCAATCCGGATTTTGAAAGGGTAGTTTGGTCTTTTCCTTACCCAATTAATTTAATTCATTTTAGTGAATTAATTAAAGGTCAAAAACTGAATTTGGTCAGTTTAGAAAATTGAAAATCTACGCTAGGGCTTGGAGAAAGGAGAAAGAAGGAGAAAAGGCAAGATTCGTCAAGAACGTTCAAGTTTGATTGTGAATTTCGTCAAGGGGTGATCCCTACGAGGTATGTGAGATCACATAGCATTGAGTTAGTTCACCCACGCGCCAAACATGTTTAATTCAACATATTTTCGTCATAAAAAGGTTGAGAATTTGATGTTCTTGATAGTTGTTCTTGAATTGCTTTTGTTCTTGAATATGAGTTGAGATTAAGGAGTTTCTTGATATTAAAGTGTTGTTTCCTTGAGTTGTTTGAGTTAGATTTTGTGTATATGCCTTGGGTATTTGATTCTAAAGTGAATTTGAGAAAAGGAATCGAAATTAATAGATTTAAGATCAGCAAACGAGACCAAAAGTTCGTCAAATTTTGCCTGAAGGGAGGCTGGTGCGACACGCCCCTATAGCGCCAGGCAGGCTGGGGCGGCGCGCCAACAATGCGCCATTTTGGAGCCCTAGTAAGTTGGGGATGGCGCGGCGCGCCAGGGACGCGCTCGGATCGTCGTTTTCCACCAGCTTTTCGTCGTTTAGCCCGTTTAAGTCCTTCTCAAGTGTACTATCACCTCCTATTGATTCTAACTACTCTAAATGACTTCTAAACATCTAGAAATCATTCAGAAACATGAATCCATAAATTCAAATTCAATGAAAGTTAAGAGCCAAGTCTAGGAAGTTCTTAGAGTCCTTTCAAAAAGTCTTTTGCAAATGCTTTTAACTTTGTTTTAAAACTTAAAGTTCAAGTTGAGTAAAGAGTAAAGAGTAAAGATTGAAGTTCATTTCTTCAAAGAAGTATATGGGGACTATGTATTCCCAAAGAGTTTAAAATGTTTTCACATTTAAATAAGAACAGAAACTGAGATTTCCAAAAAGCCTTTGAGCTAGTTTTCAAAAAAGAGTAAATGCTTTCACAATTAAGCAAGGAGGGAAACTTTGATTTCCAAGATAGCGTTTGAGCTAAGTTTTGAGAAATTATCTCAAACCACAGAATGAAGTGTGTTTTTAAACATAAGAGCTAGTAGTATATTTTGGGAGTAGTATTGAGCACTGATATGGGGGAGAGTTCAGACAACTCACAACCCCCATAAACCATGTAGTCATCATGGGTAGAAAATTGTCATACTTTTTAGATGATTCCTTTAGTGCTTTTTAGCATAGACTAGTGGATCCACTTAGTAGTTCAGGTTCTATACCCTCGGCAAGGTATAAGACGATCCTGGCAGCGTAAGGAAAAATGTCGTATCATCACAATAGCTCTTAAGTGATGGTTGTTGGTTAGAGAAACTCCCACAGAAGTAATTGTATTCTTATATACACAGTTTATTGTATTTTACATACATTTCAGAGTTATATGTATCTTTGCATACACACAGAGTTGAAATCATGTTTTAAACAACTTTTCTTTATATTGTACTTGTTTTAAACTGCTTTATATTGAAATGAGTTCAGTTATGTTGAGTTGAGCCAGGTAAGTTCTTCAGTTCCTTTCAAGCTTATGTCTTGTTTTAGAATTCTCCTTGCATACTCGTACATTCAATGTATTGATGCCATTTGGCCTGCATCTTCTTATGATGTAGACACAAGTAACCAGGATCAACATCCAGCGCATCATTGATTCTAGTTGAGCGCTCAGAGTCAGTTGGTGAGCCTCCTTGCTTTCCGGAGGATCCCTATGTTTTGTTTTAATGCTTGCTTATTTCAGTTGTTAGGATGATCGGGGTTCTTGTCCCGACATCCCTCAGAGTTTAGAGGCTTCATAGACAGAGTTAGTTGATGTTAGTTCATGAGTCTTTACTTTTTCTTTTCAGTTAAGTTGAGACTTGAGTTGCCATTTTGGCAGTGAATGTTATTTATTACATTCTCAGTTATTTATTGAGCAGTTCAGTGTACTATTTTTAAAAGTATTTATCTTGAATAAAGTCTTCTGCTGAGTACGAAAGCCAAACCAAGGGTTCGCTTGGGGCCAACAATGGTTCTCGAGTGCCAGTCCCACCAAGGGTGTAGGCTCGGGGCGTGACAAAGAGATTAATTGGAGTGAGTAATTAGTTCAATACTAGCCATTTAGGTTTGATGTCTATGACTTGCTTGAAAGAGAGGTTATGGGTCGGATATATTTACTCTATTCTTGAAAGATTGGATAGAGTAAGATATTGGGCTGTTTTGAACTGACATATAGATGAGATCGAAAGGAGATTCTATGCATAAATGTTTTGAGATCGAAAGATGATTAGTGTCAATGAAGACGATGTAGCCTATTCGTTAATGTTCATAACTATAGAGCAATATAATTACCCCTAAGTGAGATTGACTTCCAATCCCCGCACCCTAGATTCCTTATTAACTCTTGATTTCGTTTAATTTCTAGCTTAATTTTGATAATTGATAACCAAAGCTTTCTATTAAGTTGGTGGTTCCATCCACCCAATTGTTCTTACTATTACAATCTTGATAAGGAATCCTCTACGATACACCATACCTTGTGGGATTGATAATTTTTTACTGACAACAATCACTCACTCTTTAAATTAGTTTTGGAGGGTGATTTGAGCGTTATCATTTACTATGTTTTGTAGAAGTTTTCATTTAGGTAGAAAAGTCAATCTAACTTATACCATGTTTGGTTGATAGGATTCTAAATGTTGTATAAAAGTTATTCATGTATTAAATTGTATACAGTGTTTGGTTGCATTTTTTGTAGTCCTACATAATTAATATCAACATAATTTATGAGGAAATCTATGTATAAGTTATGTATGATAAAAGGTGGAATAAGTTATTTGGGTATTAATTATATATGTATTAAAATAGTAAATTATACATCTATTAATTTATTTTTAAATCTTTTTTTGTTGAGAACATCACCTAACTATATTGATCATCAGTATAGCAATATTGGATTATTTTTTTAAAAAAGTAAGTTGTAGAATATTAAATAGGGTATTGAACGTTGAATAGTGATATAAAAAGTGAAAAGTTGCATAATGCAGCCTTCCTTCGGTTGTCCCAATAAATCAAGAAATTAAATTGTAAGACCTAATTTTAGTGTTCGTTTGAGTTTAAAAAAAATGTATTAATGATATTTTATTTTTATAAGCTATAAACATAAAAATAAAATAACAAAAAAATAAATAGAATTCCCACTTAAGCATAAAGGGAGAATTCTTTTTTTATTTACTTTTTATTTAAAAAAGGGAGAATTTATACTATTTGCTTACTTATTTATTTGTATATAATATATATTAATTTACAACAAACTCAATATTTAATAATTCATGTATTGTAATTTCTACATAACTAAATAATACCTACATAACTAATACATACATAACTAAACCCAACATAACTAAATCTTGCATAACTAATACATGCATAACTAAACCCTACATAACTAATACCTGCATAACTCTAACTAATAACCAAACGGGCCCTAATAGTGTGAAAAAATGTTACACGGTGTATAATAGTTAATCATATATTTTTTTTATAAAAAAAAAATATTGGGAGGTTTTTTAATTAAAAAATAACTTGTTTAGTACCCGCGCGATGCGAGGAAGCATTTGAAAAAAGATATTATTTATTTATTTGATCATATTAATTTGTGTTGCAGGAACATTCATAAAAAGGCTAACATAGAAATAAAAAATATTTTGTATTTCTAAAACTATCCGAAGATCTTGTGTTATATGCGATAAGATTCAAAGTTTGATGATAAATTAAATTTATATAATTTTCTCAAGAATTAATTTCGCTAACTACTCATTGATTCTAGACTAAGATTATCAAGTAGCACATTATTGTCTAATTTTCTAAGTAAAACTTAAACAGATTTCAATCTAAAAGCAATTCACCGTTAAACACAAAGATAGAATACTAATTCAAGTATCTTGTAATGACCCAGTTGGTCATTTTTGGAAAATTTCATGAATTTATCATTTTATCTCTCCTGATATCGACCCCGAGTCTTCAATGATTGAGTTTTGAAAGTTGATTTCGAACTTTGATTTTAAGGTTGAGAATTTTGTAAGTTTTGAGTTTGAAAGACTAATTTTGTTAAGAAAGAGGTTTTTTGTGTTTTTTGGAGTTTCGAGTGTCAAATGGAATTCTGTTGATTCCATCAGTCCTAAAATGGAAATTTGATATGTGAGATTTGTCGGTTTCAGATTCTGAGTCCTTTTGGGAATTTGAGGTCCTAAGTTGTGAAATTGTGGAAACTTAACCTTTGGGTCGACTTTGGTTAACATTCAGGGTTCGGATGCTCGGATCAGAATTTCGAGAGTTCCATTGGATTCGGGGGATGATTTTAGGCCCATGTGAGGTCTTGGTTGATTTTTGAGAGGTTCTGAGCTTGTTTTAGCCTCTTTTTTTTTTTTTCATTGAGTTAGTTTCTTGTGGTTTTAACGGATGTCGGGTCAAGAAGACCTTGAATTTGTATTTTAACGGTTTCATTGAGTTTAGAACGTCAAGTACAATTGGTTTGCATATGTGGTTTGTATGTATGAGTTCTGAACGAATTCGAGGGTCCTTTTGATGTTTGAGAGTTGACTGATTTTGCTGATGTTTGATATATGTTACCTTCGTGATCGCAGATGTGAGGTCAAATATATATATATATATATTTATTTGCCTTAATAATAATAATAATAATAAATAAATAAAAAATAATAATAATAATAATAATAATAAATAATAATAATAATAATAATAATAATAATAATAATAATAATAATAATAATAATAATAATAATAATAATAATAATAATAATAATAATAATAAAGGACTATGAATTCATTAAGAGTTAATAACTCATCCCTCATTTTCAGTAGCACTTCAAGCACTTTTAGTTAGCGCGCAGTGTCAATATTGATTTGTTATTACCCATATGAACCTACTTCATGGGATCTCCAATCACATATGTTGGGTTACCATCTCTATTGACAATCAATTGGCTTTAAATCCATCTCTATTGAGGTTTGGAGAATTAATTTTCTTCCCATGGGTTTAGTTAGTGAATCAGCCGTATTCAATTTTGACTTCATATACTCAATGGAAATTACTCCATCTCTCAACAACTGTTTTATGATATCATGCCTCAATTTCATGTATTTGCTCTTATAATTATAAGATTTATTCTTCGTAGTAATTTCGGCTTCACAATCACAATTTTAAAGGGATCAAGAGGCAATTCATCTTTTATCAAAGGGACCAACTGACAATTCATCATTTATCAAAGGGATCAGCTGGTAATTCATCATTTATTAAAGGGATAGACAATTCATCCTTTATTAAAGGAGAAAATGGCAAAATTACCCCCCAACCTATTATCAGATTTTTAACTACGCACCTACCTTTCATGGGAGTCCTATTACCCCTTGAACTACTTTAAAAATAGAATAAATAATCCCTTAAATGCTGAGATGGTACAGAAAGTGTATTTCACTCTCTTTGAGAGAGTGAGTTGCCTATTTTTTTTTAATTTCCATTTTTTTATGATTTTATATTTTCTTTCTCTTTCTTTCTTCTTATTTAGGGATAAGGGTTTGAAAAATACCCCAACTTTGGTCGAATTTTCTATTGCGATACTAAACTTTCATGAGGACCTATTACCCCCTTGAACTATTTCATAGTATAGTTTTTACCCCCTGAACTATTTAATAGCGTATTTTAAAGGTATATATGTTCCCACGTGGACACATTACTATTTATAATTTTGCATTTTTTTTATGTCCACGTGGGTAAATATATATGTTTAAAATACGGTATTAAATAGTCTAGGGAGGTAATAGGTCCTCATGAAAGTTTAGTATCGCAATAGCAAATTCGACCAAAGTTGGGGTATTTTTCAGACCCTTATCCCTCTTATTTATCTATACAACTATACATTTTTCACCATTATCATTGTTGAAGCTTTTTTTAATGGATGTTTGGTATAAAAAATATCAACAACTAATGCATTTTATGAATAAATAATTTTTCAATAGACTTATTTAGAACATATCTAACAAATTGATTTATTTTTAAAAAAAATATACCCATTAATTATTATTATTTTTAAGTCATGGACTCAAGAGTAACAAAATCAAAGTGAAGTAATTGAATATTTAAATAATATTTTCAAACTTATTAAGAGGAACTAAAACAAAACAATTTCTTCTACATTTTTAAAGAAGGATCCTACATGTTCTCATAAAAATCCATAAAGAATCAAAATCAAAAACTCAAATTATAAATTAATCATGAAAATTTTAGAGGGAGAAAGAATAAAGAAGGGGGAAAAGAGAGAGAGGTTCAATTGACTTTAAATCCATCTCAATTGAGGTTTGGAGAACTAATTTTCTTCCCACGGGTTTAGTTAGTGCATCGGCCGTATTCAATTTGACTTCATATAATCAATGAAAATTACTCTATCTCTCAACAACTGTTTTATGACATCATGCCTAAATTTCATGTATTTGCTCGTATAATTATAAGATTTTTTCTTCGCAGTAATTTCGGCTTCACAATCACAATGTTAAAGGGATAAAGAGACAATTCATACTTTATCAAAGGGACCAACCGACAATTCATCATTTATCAAAACCAACAATTCATCATTTATCAAAGGGATCAGCTGGTAATTCATCCTTTATTAAAGGGATCGACAATTCATCCTTTATTAAAGGAGAAAATGGCCAAATGACCCCCCAGCCTATTATTGGATTTACAACTACGCACCTACCTTTCACGAGAGTCCTATTACCCCTTGAACTACTTTAAACTAGAATAAATAACCCCTTAAGTGTTGAGTTGGTATAGAAAGTGTATTTCACTCTCTTTGAGAGAGTGAGTTACCTATTTATTTTCTTTAATTTCCATTTTTTTTCTAATTTTATATTTTGTTTCTCTTTCTTTCTTCTTTTTTATCTATACAACTATACATTTTTCACCATTATCATTGTTGAAGCTTTTTTTAATGGATGTTTGGTATAAAAATTATCAACAACTAATGCATTTTATGAATAAATAATTTTTCAATAAACTTATTTAGAACTTATCTAATAAATTAAATTTATTTTTAAAAAAAACATACCCATTAATTATTATTTTTTAAGTCATGGACTCAAGAGTAACAAATTCAAAGTGAAGTAATTGAATATTTAAATAATATTTCCAAACTTATTAAAAGGAACTAAAACAAAACAATTTCTTCTACATTTTTAAAGAAGAATCCTACATGTTCACCTAAAAACCCATGAAGAATCAAAATCAAAAACTCAAATTATAAATTAATCATGAAAATTTTAGAGGGAGAAAGAATAAAGAATGAAAAAGAGAGAGAGGGGTTCAATTGACTTTAAATCCATCTCTATTCAGGTTTGGAGAATTAATTTTCTTCCCACGGGTATAGTTAGTGAATCGACCGTATTCAATTTTGACTTCATATAATAAATGGAAATTACTCCATCTCTCAACAACTGTTTTTTGATAGCATGCCTCGATTTCATGTATTTGCTCTTATAATTATAAGATTTATTCTTCGCAGTAATTTCAACATCACAATCACAATGTTAAAGGAATCAAGAGGCAATTCATCCTTTATCAAAGGGACCAACTAGCAATTCATCATTTATCAAAAGGATCAGCTGGTAATTCATCATTTATTACAGAGATCGATAAATTCATCCTTTATTAAAGGGAAAATAGTGGTAAGCGGGTTACGGGTTCCCATAATTTGAGGGTAGGATCATGGAACATAGGTTCGTTGACGGGGAAGTCCTTAGAGCTAGTGAAAATTCTCAAGAAGAGAAAGATAAATATAGCTTGTGTTCAAGAGACTAGATGGGTAGGTTCCAAGGCTCGGGAGATCGACGGGTTTAAGTTGTGGTACTCGGGAGGATCTAGGGATAGAAATGGGGTGGGTATTTTAGTAGACGGGGATTTGAGGGAGCAAGTGGTGGAGGTTAGGAGGATCAATGATAGGTTAATGACGATTAAGATAGTCATTGGAGGTTGTACTTTAAGTGTTATTAGTGCTTATGCACCTCAAGTGGGCTTGGACGAGAAGGCCAAAAAGCTCTTTTATGAGGAGTTGGATGAGGTAGTTAGAGGTATACCGAGCACCGAGAGAATAGTCATTGGTGGAGATTTTAATGGCCATATC
>JAJOOR010022433.1:0-21733 GCA_036250505.1 Solanum acaule | reverse complement strand
CATTTTAGTTTACTTATTACCATTATCCCCTATAAGTTTTACAAATCTCCAAAATCCCTCATTTTCGTGCATCAGATTAGTGTATCATGTATAAAATGTACATCAGATTAGTGTATCATGTATAAAATATAATGTATCTTACTTAACGATTAATGTATCTCGCGCATCAGATTAATGTATCAGCGCTTATATTATTGTATCCGTTTGAGAGATTTCTGTAATTATAAACTTTTAAGGGATAAATTGTAATTTTGCCTTAAAAGTATGTGATTTCTGTAATTTTCCCTAAATTTATACCACAAGTAAAATCACCCAACTCGACTAAATTTATTTGAAATATACAAATTTGCTCTTAAGAATAACATCTCATAATAGATAATGTCATATATTATATCTCATATATGAGATACTACTTACCATTACAAATATATTTTCACTTTATTTGGAATTTTTTTAGTTAGCTTGTGTTGAAGATGGAACTGTATTTGGTTAATAGGTTTTGCAAATGATATTTAATTGTCTGAATGTACTTTTCCTTAAAAAATATGAAATATGATCTAAACATGTAATACAATCTAAATAGACCGGTCATTTTATAAAAATAAAAAATTTAGAGTAGAATTAAAAAAAAAAAAAAAAAAAAAAAGGTAGTGAAAGTGAAAACAAGTTTTTAAGTGTTTTTTAAATTCCAAATGCAGTGTTGAAATTTAATTGAAGTAAAACAATATTGTAAAAATATTGACCCTTGGGAGATAGATCAATATTTTTGGGAGATAGAGCAACATTTTTGGGGTGTAATGCTTCAACTTCGATTGATCCTTCTAAGCTTATAGGCTTGAAGCCTAATCACATACATTGTACTGATAATTTTACAGAGTTCGATAGAAGAGGTGTTAGAAATATGCCGGTTTAAAGTCTTGAAGATATAAAAATTCAATCGTTTTATTCCGACACTTTGGTATACTTATTCGTCCACAAACTTGGGTTATATAGCATTGTTCTTACATTTTGGATTAAAAATACTAGCTCTTGCTTTAATTTGGCTTTGGCCATTTGTTTTTGTTTTATGCCATAATGTTTAGGGAATAATTTTGATGTCTTACATTGTAATCTTGTTTTATACATGTTTGTTTTTTAAATTTAATCTTTTTTAATCAATTTCAATTGTACTTTTCTTGAATCTGAAGTATTTGAAATAGTAATTCATTATTGACTAAATATCTAAATAATCCCTTTACCTTGAGAAAATTGTCTAGTTGATGTATCAGGTGCACTATTATTTCTCAATTTTCTGAATGTGAGGAATTAGCTAGATAGACCTAACAATGACGGTAAGACTTCTTAAGTCTGAGTATAGCAGTTGCCATATAGACTCTTCTAAGGCCGTAGGAGTGAAGCCTGATCACATCTATTTTAATGATACTTGAAAGTTTCGCAAAGTTGAAGGAGGGGAATGGAGAGATATGGGGTTTATCATAAACAAAATTTCGTCTAATAGATCAATTATTGATACTAAAAAATCTCAAAATAAGTTCTTCTATATTATTTTACTCTTTTCTTGTTCTTACTGTGACTAATATTTCTTTCTTTTAGAAGAAAATTTGTTCTTTATTTTCAACTAAGCAGAAAAACTTTAGTGAGAAATGACTTTTTGTATTGTGCTTAGGGTTTATCAGAAACAAAATTTATCCTACAAAGATAGATAAAAATAAGGTCCTAGTACATTTTACATTTCTCAAATCCCACACTTAAAATAATAATGGCTATGTTATTATTGTTATTACTATTGTTGTTACAAAAATATAAAGTGCAATTAATAATTAAATTGTGTTTACAACGCAACTTTTGAATTTTAGCTTCAAGTCTTACATAAGATTTATATTTTATTTTTAATTGTTTCAATACATTCTCAAATTTTATATCAAATATTTTAAATATTTTTTCTCTTTCCATTCTTTGCATATCATTGTTACATTATCTATTCAGTAATTATTTTTAATGTATTCTTTCGTTATTTATCTTATTGGTCAGATTAATCTAATGAATAAATAACATCACATTATATATATTATTCTCTTATAGATCAATTTCTTTATCGTGATATCTTAGTTAATCTTTTTCATTTAATGTACCAATAATCTAAATAATATTATTTTGAATTATAAATTTTAAATAAATCTAAATTTAAACAGAAAGATCCTTTGACTAACTTTGTTATAAATTTATTGTTTGTTATTATTAGTGAATATCATTATTTTAATATATGCAATTAGTATGAAAAAAAAATCTTTCGAATATGATGCATCACATGCTAAAAAAAACTACATATTGAATATGATTTTTTGTGGTATTTATTGTCATGATTCGGGTCTACACCCTAATCGAAACACAGTATCTGGAACGACAAATGATCCCAAACTAACCCTTGGCATAGCATATCTAAGCATATCATATGAAAATTGAAGCCGAAGCTAAAGACTAAAAACATAGCTGAAATAGAGTTCAAGAATAAGTCTATTACAACTGAATACTAATGTATGAAAGCCTCTAAACTGAATAAAACGATTTATCAAGACCCCAGACTGCTTGAAAGCTAACACAACTGGAGTGAATTAAATCTACTAACTCATAACTGAAGTCCTATGAATGCGAGGAGGACTCACCACAATGCTGAAAGTCGAGGAACTTAGTGAAACATCTTCCCCCAAATCCAAATCAAGGTGCTGAAATCTACATCATAAAACATATCTGTCAAATCATGAGAAAGTTTTTTAGAATATGTACAACTTGTAGATTCTCAAAATAGCTTTCATAATAATATAATGGCTAAAAAATAATGCTTTAATATATAAGCTTCAAGAATCATGGACATGGCAATGGAAAAATCTTGCTCAACATAAAAGGAAACACAATAGTCAAAATCCATAATCATTAGTAAGTAAGTTTAAGAATTCATTTAATTGAAGGACAAATTACTTAACTACACTTCTTTACTTACCTTAATATCCATTTATCCCTACTTATTTCAAAATTTTCAAAAATCCCTTATTTACCTATGTATCCCGCATGTATCCTGTGCACAACACTATGTATCCCGCTATGTGGAATGTATCAAACCTAATGTATCCCGTGCACAACGCTATGTATCCCGCTATGTGTAATGTATCAAACCTAATGTATCCTGTGCACAACGCTATGTATCTCGCAAACATCATTTTTAAGGGATTTTTGGTAAATAGAAAACTAGAAGAGATAGGATGTTATTTAGTACTTATAATATGTGGTTCCTATAATTTATACTTAATTGAATCATAAAAATGGTGAATTTGAAAGTGGGCTTATAAACTCTAACCATAGAATTGAATTCTTGAAAATTTAAGAATTCTTACATGCCTTAATCACTCCAATTGCCGAAGAAAAGTGTGATTTTGGAAGAAGAAGAACCACAAAACCTTTCTTGAACCTTGGAGATGAGTTCTTGAGGAGTTTTTTTATTATTGAAAATCTATGAATTTCATGAGTAGAAGTTATTATTTCGTGTTAGGATGAAGAAATTATGAAGCTTTATGGTCAAATCTTACCTTGGATGATGGATGAACCTTAGAGGAAGTTAGTTTCTTGAAAGCTTCTCTTTCTAGGATAAATTTATGAACTAGGAAGCTGAACTACGTCTTTGGAGAGGGGTGGGGGGGTTAAAAGACTTTAGACGAGCCCGCCCACACAGAAGAAGTCTCAAGCGCGCAGCCAATCATGAAGGAAGGCAGAAGTTGCTGCCTCGATGCGCTAGCACACGGAAAATGCCTCGGATGCGCGGCCGGCATTTGAAAAGACAATATCCAGTAAAGTAGGCATACCTTTTTACTTCGAACTCTAATTGATGCAAATTTGATAGCGTTCGAAAGAAGACTCAAATACTTTTAATTTTATAGGCTATGGGTCACCTAACTCTTCATATGCTAAGAGATATGGTAGTTTGAAGTTGACCCAAATAGAATCTTATATCAAAACTTAATCGGTAAGGAAGTTTTCAACTCAACTTTGTGCTAGGTGATTCTTATGAACTTAATTCATCTATGAATCTCTTCCCATACTAAAAAATTGACCTTAACACCTAAGCGAAATTTAAGAATCACGTGATACAACCTTATACACAAATGAAGAATGACTTGAGTCTCAGCTTAAAATCTTTGGGGTGTTAAATTTATTCTATGTGATAATGCACTTGGAGAACGCTGAATGAGGAGGTTAAAGATATGTAGGTGAGAGTATTGGAGTTAGTGTTAGGTTAGATGATTTGTTTTGGGTATTTGTTTCATATATAATAATTAACATCTTCAAAAGTATAAGTATTGAATTAAATTTTTACATCTTTATCTTGGTGTTTAGTCAAAATAAAATTCTTTTTTAGAAATGTATTATTGAATTTAGGGAAAAGGATCTGAAAAATACTTCAATTTTGGCCGAAATTGCTCTTACGATACCAAACTTTATGGAGGACCTTTTACCCCTGTACTATTTATTAGTGTATTTTAAAGGTATGCCCACGTGGACACGTTACTATTTATAATGATGCAATATTTATGATGTCCACGTGGGCACATATATACCTTTAAATTACACTATTAAATAGTGTAGGGGGGTAAAAGGTCCTTTCCAAATTTCGATATAGTTACAGCAATTTCGGTCAAAGTTCAAATATATTTCACAACTTTTTCCCTTGAATTTAAAAATTCCTACAACTCTGACAAAGTGAAAAAATATAGCAGATAAAAGTTGTTATGGAAACTCCTACTAAAAAGATTTTTTTTTTAATAAATGTAAATAAAACTTACCTCCTAAAAGTTTATTAGTTCTGCAATCAGAATTTTGTGCAATTATCTCTTAGGAGTACTCTGTAGAAATATGATTTCGTGTTCTAAATGTACGGAACTTTATAATTCCTAAATTTTAGTAGCATTATTTTAAAACACAACTATAACAGTGTTTTATGAAAATATAGTTTCATAAAAATAGGTCTTGAAACTAATTTATGAATGTGTGTTTTTAATTTATATAAATTATTAATAACTAATTTTTTGCACAATTATGTTGAACACTTATCCTTACATAAATCTCCATATTTTCTCTAAAATATTGAAATTGATTTAATTTGAAATTAGTAGATCTAAATTTGAGTTATGAAAATTTGATTTTCTTAAAACAAAAATTGGCTTTACTAAAGTAATTATAAAAAATTGTGTAATGACCTCGTGGTCATTTGCGTGTTTTTATGTACTTTTACTATTTTGCCTCTTCCCATAGCTTTCTTGTTGTATTCAAGAGAGTTTGGTAGGAGTTTTTCTCTTTTGGAGGTTTTTGAAATGGAAGAGTTGACTTAAGTCAACATCCGGAGAACTTATCGTCGGATGGGATTTATGTTAGTTCCATCAACCTTTGGAAAGGCCATTTTGGGATAGTGACATGGTTGGTTTGGACCCCAAGGCTGCCACTAGACCTGCCTCCCTAGTCCACCCGAGCTCCTAATAATCGTCTCTCTCGTCCTGACCTTGGACACCGCCCCTAGCTGGAGAAGCTGTTACTGCAACGGGTCTCGTTGGATGTGGAGCAAGTGCAATCTTCCCTCGTCAGGCACATTCTCTAGACCAATGATCAAACTCTCCACATTCATACCAACCTTACGAAGAGAGGCTTGCAAAATAACAGGTACCACGACCTGAAGCACCTGACTGCGAACCCTTTAAACTTTGACCCATACAAGCATCACTGTGATTGTACCAGTCACCCTCTGAAGCGAGGCCTAAACATGCCGGTTGGATTGACCCTGCTGAAACCACCGGCGAGGTCTATCATATGAGTCCTTGGCCTAGAATGGGACCCATTATAGCTACCATGATGCCAAGTTGTCTTATCGTTACCCCCGTGGGCCTCGCGACAGAGCTTCTCTATAGTACATGCATGGTTAACTACATTTAAGAAAGAATGGCCCATTAAAACCATGAAATCAGTCTCAATCCGCAGCTGAATCCTCAATCCATGGACAAATAATCGAACCTCTCATACTCTATAGGCAATATCATTGTAGCATGGCGGAAGAGCTCGTGAAACATGTCTCATACTCCGACACAGTCATGGAGCCCTGCTCCAACCTCGAGAACTGATCACAAAGTCTGTCTCTGACACTCCATGGAATAAACCTAGCTAAGAATACCACTCAACCCATGAAACTGACAACGACCAAGCTGTCCTAGTCACTAAATAAGAATGTCATCACTGCCTGGATGGCCCATCGAGATAATATGCAGTGAAGTCGTCTCCTCTCAACTCCACTAGTCCCAAAGTGTATAACTGCTTATGGTAAGTCGTGATAAACTCAAGGGCATCCTCTCTAATCACTAGAAAACCTTAGAGGTGTCAGTATCAAGAACACTCCGAGCATCTTCTGTTCCTTAAGCGACATAGCTCCGACCACAATAATTGACTGGGCAGTGGCGGGTGTTGGTGGAACCTTGACATGTGGAGCCGTTGTGGCAGGTTGACCTTGTCACGACTAGTTTTCGAGTCATGATGTCACTTATTATGACCCACCAGTAGGTAAGTCTACCCATACCCAAAATGATAATTAGTGAATATAAGGGTAGAGCTAAACAGAAATTAACATTATCAATAAAAATAAGACAGAAACAGAGGCAAACCAAAACCTATATACAATAGAATCCTCCCAGAACCTGAAAGTCACAACTACATAATTGTCTAATATGAACAAATATAAGTCCTAAAGTGGACCAGACCTAGCCGTCTCAAAGGCAAATAACCAGGTAACATATATATACAGAATGAGACAAGCTGATCCAGGACGCCAAGTGCTCACCCTTGTCTCCAATCCCCAAAAGCTGTAAAAGATGGCACGAACCATCACCGTTGGTAGCTAGTACTATGAATTGCATCGCAAGAAAGATGTAAAGTGTAGCATGAGTACCAAAACAAAGGTACTCAAAATGCATCAAAGGCTGACTGTGCAAGAAAGGTAAAATCACTATGAAAGATAGAATCTAGACACAAATAAAGGTCAAAATGGATATGAAATAAAGCACATGAGCATAGCGAAAGTAAATCTAAGTACAACTAAACTAAACCTAACTGGACCCCATAAGCCTAGAAGGTACACTCGTAAGCAAATTTAAATAAAACCCAAACACCCCATAAGCCCAACAGGTACACAAAATAGCTTAGTCTACTTAGAGAAGAGTACCACGAACCAAAAATTAGGCTCTCAACCTAAGTAACTGTCATAACTAGTCAATTCACAGCCCAGCTAGCAAGAGTGACAGTCAATCTAGACCGCCCCGCCAACTAGTCCACTCCCAGCCCAGCTAGCAAGAGTGACCTCGGGGCATGTCAACTCTAAAGAGGATCTCAGGTATCAAGATCGCCCAGCCAGTAAGACCACTCTCAAAGGCGTAATTCGCGTAGCTAGCAGGAGTGACTAGGGGGCGTGTCAACTCTGAAAAGGATCTCAAGCAGGCTCCAAGCCACCGTGGATTGACATCCACTCACAAAAGGCTCCATGCCCGAAACACTCCAATCTCGAGAAAGCACATAGCCTCCGGTAACGCACAGGAGTCGTAGAGATAGAAAGAGAAGGTCGAAAGTCTACAAAGCTGTGAAAACACCTAGGTTAAGGCTCATACTATCAAATCCAAGTCTGCTATTGCAGTATACAAGGATATAGTCCGTTCGAGAAGACGTCGGAGATGAAAATAAAGCTACAAGGCTCGCGAGTCTAAGTCAACACTAGTATATCATAGACTAAGGCTGACCATGCTTCAAATAACAAGTAGCAACACAAGTAATTCACAAATCATACAAATAACACACATGAAACCCCAACTAGCATCGTACTACCCCCAAAATAGTGGCGATTAATCCTAAAACATGGTATTTGTGAAGAGAAGTAAGAAACTAAGTACATGCCCTTAATTCACTTTAATCAACATGAATTTGCAATTTCGATCAGTTTATATGGAAAGGAAGTCATAGCCTACCTGTAGGTCGTCTGCGCGTTCTCCAAATCATAAGGCTGGAGTTTTTCTTTTACGAACGACCTGTGAACGCTGCGACACCATCAAACAATTATGCAAATATTTAACAATTCAGCCAAGGCAACCTATAAACTCACAAATTCATTTCAAACAGAGGTTCTCTAGCAGCTTCCAATCATAAACCCAAGTAGCTACAACCTCTACGATCAACTAGGACTTCAGATCACTGAAATCAGAGCTCAGACGGAGGAGAAATCGCCAAATAAAAATCCAACCAAGGCTGAAAATCGCGACCAAGCATTCATTAAAAGACATGTCGATGACCGCTTAAGCAAAGGCTAACGTCGCTTAAGTGACATGATTCAGAGAGGTGTGCCTCACTTTTGCGAGCTTCTGGCCGCAAAAGTGAGACCATTGTCGCTTTAGCGACAACCGCTTGGCTGGCTGTCCTTGCTTAAGCAGAGCCGTGTTTGCAAAAGCTATGTTCTCTTAATTAAACCTAGGGGCACAAAAGCGGTTGCAGCAGAAATTTTAGCAAAGTCCCCTTATTGAAGATAAAGGAAACTAAAGATATGGAACAAGTTGAACAACCTGGTCCAATCAACATGTACAACAGAGTTAAAGTCACTATAGGATTGTCTCACTTATATCGACTAGATTGATACTTCTTGTACTAGTTGAAGTTGACTAGGATTAAATTATTCATATTGGCAATATTATTATAGTAGTAATAAATATTGTAGTAGGACTCTAAGTATAGCTAACTCATGACTCTACAATTATAGTAGTAATAGGTATTATAGTAGGACTCTAAGTATAGCTAACTTAGGACTCTACAATTTTCACCCTATATAATGAGAATGTACTCAACAATTATAATCTTTAATATAATCCTTGATTTCTCTAATCTTTACATGAGAATTCTACAACCGAGTTCTACCGAGGGCTCGAGATTGGTTTGGAACCCCATGCACATAAACGAGATATGTAAACCAATCAAAATTAACAACTTGAACTTAATATAGTAGTCAGGACTTCCATACGAGGTCGTCTTCACATAATATGGGTCCCATACCCAACTCTATTTAAAGCCAAAAATTTACAAGGAGGATTAGAACTAGTCTGGAAGCCTCGGGATCCAAATGAAGGCTCGTTTTAGACCAAACTCAACATTCCAGAGCTAAGCGCGCTGACATAATTCTCATTTGAGCTCATTTACTCAGAATGTTGGTTAAAGTCAAACGTAGGCCTTAACTTGAAAGTTGAAATGCCTAATCGCACAGACTCGCACTAAAAACCTTGGAAGTCATGTTGGCCATAATACTAGCCAAAAATGACCCTTCTAGAGCCGATGGAATTGTCAAAATTGGATTTTGAGGTCATATTCTTGAAATTTTAATCAAAGCTGACTGTTCAAGGTTCAAATCTCCAAAACACTAAAACTCGCATAGAAACCAAACGAATGACCAAATGATCGAACTCTCAGTCCTAGCATGTCATAAACAACTTGGGGTCGCTATAGAAACACTCTAAACGATTAACAGGAGACAGAAACAGATAAATAACCTGGAGGTCATTACAGACCCTACGATGCTGGTGCAATTGGAGTTGAGGCATGCTGCATACCCCTTAATACTTCAAGTAACTGGGTAATGGCCTTCTACAACTTGGGAACCATTGTTGGTCTAGGTGGTGGTTGGTATGGCCCCGATCCTACCGATTGATGAGGAATCCATTAGCTTCAAAGTCCCCTGTTTATCACGAGTTGGTGCTTTAGCCTTGACACAACGTCGAGGTCTTCCTATACCCCGATCTAGGGCTCTATATGCAGGCCTAAGTGGATCATCCCCACCACACAGCCGCACGTACGAGTCATCCTGGGAAAAAGAATGAAATAAGTGAGATTCCACGGAAACCAATAAGACAAAAAATGCACGATAATGATGTAAAAGAGAGAATCATCCTAATGATGCCTTGTAGCCTCCCGAAGATAGGATACCGATTTCTTTGCACCGATCCTTAGGTTTCTACTTGACATTAACTATGTACAAGTATGACGGATGAACATGGGGCTTTGATACCAACTTGTCACGACCCGATTGCATAGGTCATGATTGATTTCACATATCAGGACACTTCATCAAATACTAAGTGCCAACGATTGTTAGTTAGTAATATAACCCAACTAAATGAATTGGGGTCGAATACCACAGGGAGTGGTACGTGTTTGAGAATCAAAAGCAAAGTATAAATATGTCCAAGTCAATCATAGGTAAAGACATTTACGAATAAAAGCATACTTCAAATTAAAGGTGACACAAGTGTCAAATATGGGGGGTTTTGGTTTTAACTATCAGCTACAACAATAGCAAATAACACAAATTAATAAGTAACGAGACGGGTTCTTGGGATGTGATTGGATTATAGGCTAAGGTAGACAAATGGGTAATTGCAATTGTTAGTAAATAGCTGTAAATCAGTGAATAAGCTAGACTTTAGTGGGGATAAACTTTCTCTCAAACAATTTACCCTGAATCAAGTTGGTTTCTCTCGAACACCAACAATTAGCAATTAAGAATAGCCTACGCTTTAGTCCATTCACTCTCTCAAGCTGAATGTGTGGAAAAAGATTTAGGATTCACTCTCTAGAGCTGATCCCATGACAACCCAATACCTACAGACCATCAATTCAGTAATCTTGGTTTTAAAACCTCTCTCTCGAGCAAGCCAAAAACACGAAGGTAGAATTACATTTGCAACTACAACCCTTTAAATTAAACTACAATTACTAATTGAAATCACTTCTAAACAACATTTAAACTATCAATTAGCAATACCCATAAGCTAAATCAACCCATAATCACATAATCACACCCCAAGAATTGGGGTTTAGCTAGACATCATAAAAAGATAGAAATCATTACCAAATTGTGTTTTCATCAACTGGGTAAGATTAATTTTGTCTTTACAAAGGTATAAGTTGAAGAATCTCAAAGACCCACTTCCAATTTCTCAAAAATGGAAAACTTCAATTCTTCAAAGCTAAGCAAAATATTGTCTCAATACTCTCAGTTCAAACTAAAAAGTTACTCTAATGAATGTTCTGAATAAAATTTTGATATTATACATGATGTTTGAAAATGTATTTATAGTCGCCAAAAATCTGCTACGAAGGGCCATTCGGCACAGTAAGTCAGGATCGCCAATCAACTCGGCGATCCACCCTTTCGTCAGTTCCATCACCTTTTTGCTTTAGCCTTTAGCATCCTCAAGTTTTGTAACTTTGGACGATCCAACACAGTATCACGGAACCGTTCGGTAACACGCCGACTGCTCATTTCTCTCGCCGACTTGATTTTCTCCTTCATGGCACACTGGAACTTTAGGCGAGGTAATAGCCACTCGGTGACTCGCTCAATGGATTAGGCGATCAACATGCCTTCTTTTCTTCGTTCTTTCAGCTGCCTTGTTCCTTTTTAACCATTAGTGTCCATGCTTTGTTCCTCAATCCAAATACCTGAAAAACAAGGATTTTACATCAGTTATTGGCACAAATTAAGCATTTGAGGACACTAAACCTATCCAAATAAAGCCCTAAATAAGTCTAAATTGTGGACTCATCAACACCCCCAACTTAAACTTTTGCTTGTCCTCAAGTAAAACTCAAGTTCAGCAGGTCAAAAAAGATGTCTCAAACAGTGCTACACAAGACTCAATCATGAATGCACACAAAAAGACTCATGCAAGGATCAATTTTGCACTCAAAGATTCAAGTTGTGACTCACCATTATCAAAGATTCTCAAGCTCACAATACTTGCTTCAAATGCAAGTTCAAACTCAACAAAGGTACTCAAATGCCCTCACACAAAGAATGATTCCATATTCACACACAATGGTTCAACAATTAATAGCTCCGGAATCACAATCGACACTCACACTCACAAAGATGAACACAATGCATGATTCCACCCATAGGTTTTCCTGTATTTTCCAATCAACACTTGTTTCAGCTCACTCATGATCAAAAAGGTCTTTACAAGGCTTGTGATGGGGCTGAGTGCAAAGGTATGGTCAGTTAGTCTCAATGGTTGTAATCCTCATGAAATGTGGTATGAACAATTATTTCTTCCCTTTTCTTCATCATTTTTCATCATGCTCAAAAGTCACCCATTATTCACTTTCCATGGACGATTGGACACCCCATTTCTTTTTGCATTTTCACAACTTTATTCCACAACTTTTTTTTTCTTTTTCTTTTTCATTTTTTTTTATTGTATGGAGAGGTTCCATCTTTCTCAAAACTATGGGTCAAAGAGGACTTCTTTGCATTTTTTGATTTACCTTCTCTTTTCACCATACCCCCAACTTAAGCTTTTGGCCTAAGTTGGCTATTCAAACAAACCACAAATCATGAGGATCAAGGGTGAAGGGATAAAGAAAGGTCACAATTTGCATCAAGTTTCTTCCAAGGAAAAGGTAAGTCTCAAAGGGTGTTCAAACAAGGATCACACACTCACAAGGTTGGCAACAAAAGAGGTATAATGTCAAATTGTTTCACACTCTTTAAAGTTGCCTAAGTTCATTTCAAGAGATTTCATCACTTAGTCAACCGGGCCAACATGAAAAATTCTAGGTGTCATCACACATGGTTCACGGTAAGCTCATCACACACAAGACATTGACACTAATGTCAAACAAGACTCCACACTCTAGCTAGTGTGCAATGTTCATCACAAGAGACTCAATTTGATAATTGGCTAGTCACAACGAGATGCAAAAAGTCCATATATTACCTATGCAACTTCATTTGGTAACATAGTAACCGCACATTCATTTTTGTTTGATTATAAGCACTACTCAAGTCATCGGTATTGATCAAGATCGATACTCAAATTTGTAAGAGAACAACCACATTCAAACACAAACAAGAGGTGGCACATTTTTCGAAAGGGTTCAAAAATTATTACAATTAAAGCAAGGAGCCACAAGCTCAAACATCTACAAAAACAGTGCTAAACACAATTTATAGCTCAAAAACCCAAATATTTAGACAGAACAATAGTCACAAAAGGTGGGCCTCAGCCCACTACAAAATAAAAGTTATTTGTCCTCAAATGCAAGCAATAAAGTATTCAAAAGTCAATAAAAATAAGATAGAGAGGGAGGTAAAGAGGGATCCTATCGAAATAATCGCTTCGTCTATCGGGGAATTAGTGCCCGGTGTAACACTCTGAACCTGGGCATCAATACCCTGAGTCGCATCCACAGTATCACCAGCTCCACTAGGGTCAGCCAAAGGCATATCTGCCAAAGAGGTATGTACAGCTGCATCGATCATGGCCTCCTCAGTCTCTTTAAGGCCCTCGTAAGAAACCTCCTCAGCAACCCCACGCATCTCCTCATCTGTCTCCGCCTCAAACTCGGGATCAGCTGCCTCCTCAACTCTAACCTCATCTACGGTGGTAGCCGAAGGTATATCTGGCTCAGCTGGCATATCTGGGAACTCCACCGTCCCGAAAATCATGGACATATCGGTGGACTTCAGTTGGTCCACACCTCTCCTCAGTATAGGAATGTCGGCCTTTAGAGCGGTCACCTCCTCAGTGGCCCCTTGGCTAAGCTCACACACAGCTATCCTAGCTGCAAGGGCATCAATGGCAGCGCTCAAGAGTGTCACAGCTTCAACAAAGGTTGTCTGAATCATTCTCTAAATGGAGGCCTCCAGTATGGCAGCACGACGATCGGCAGAATGGGCTAGCTGCCCCATCCAAAGTAATACAGCCTAAGTGAGTGGGGGTCGAGAAACAGTAGCAGCAGATCTTGGAGGCAATGTAGCAGCAGGGAAACTATGGGTATTAGAAGGAACATCACTGGATGTACCTGAAGGCCAAGGGGCCGGAGTAGGAAAAGGTGCCTCTACAAGTAATGTGTATGTGTCCACAACCGGGGAAGAGTCCATTGGGGATGTCTGAATCATTCCCTGAATAGAGGCCTCCAATATGGCAGCACGACGATTGGCAGAATGGGCTAGCTGCCCAATCCAGAGTAATGCAGCCTGAGTGAGCGGGGGTTGGGAAACAGCAACAACAGATCTTGGAGGCAATGTAGCAGCAGGGAAACTAGGGGTATTAGAAGGAACATCACTGGATGTACCTGAAGGCCCAGGGGCCGGAGTAGGAAAATGTGCCTCTACAAGTAATATGTATGTGTCCACAACCGGGGAAGAGTCCATTGGGGATGTCTGAATCATTCCCTGAATAGAGGCCTCTACTATGGCAGCACGACGATCGGCAGAATGGGCTAGCTGCCCCATCCAGAGTAATGCAGCCTGAGTGAGCGGGGGTCGGGAAACAACAGCAGCAGATCTTGGAGGCAATGTAGCAGCAGGGAAACTAGGGGTATTAGAAGGAACATCACTGGATGTACCTGAAGGCCCAGGGGCCGGAGTAGGAAATGGTGCCTCTACAAGTAATGTGTATGTGTCCACAACCTGGGAAGAATCCATTGGGGCTGCCTTCTTCTTCTCTGCCTCATATTTTAAATACTCCACCTCGATTCTCCGGATATCAATAGAAGATATGGGAATCACTTCCACATCTCTTCTCATCTCTAGGAACCCGAGCCCGTCTGTACAGCTCGGTGATCAACACCGTAAATGGGAGGGAAGTCTGGCGCTGCTTGACCCGCATGAGCATCTCCTTTGCAATGATCATCCCCAAGTTCAGCCTTGTCCCCACAATGATGCAGCCTAGGCATGATGCTTTGGCGTGGCGGAGAATAGACTCGTTTTGAGGGCATGATCGTGCTGCTGATGAAGCCAAACCAATACCTTGCTGCCATATTTAGGTCTTTCTTTTCAATAGCTTCTCCGACCTCTAGCCACTTGGGAGTGCCATATGATATCAACGGAGCCAACCACTTCTTCATGCTCTCCAGCATTTTTGTCCTGATCTTATATTGATAGTCATCCTTAAGTCTCGTAGTGCATTCTAAGACGGCATTGATGGTAACAAAATCACAACTGAACCCTCTTTCCCCTGACAACCAAGTAGTCAACTGACTTGAATTTTGTTGCCGACTTCTTCCCTTGTGGTACCACTGCTCCGTAGGCAGTGTAGAACTCTCAGATCTAAATAGGAATGTAGGGACCTCGGGGTCGAGTGAACGACTGGAACTTCTGTGAATTTAGGCAATTCATTATCTTCGGGTACTTGTCAATAACCCCATCAGTGGACAACCTCTTTTCTTCGATAATGGTCCTCAGCTCCTCGGTCATCAGTCTGTTCATAGACTTGGGAGGAGGACCCTGTAATGGTGGTACTAGGACCACAACTTTTGTTGGAGAGGGAGAAGGAGTAGTGGTGTCCTGATGAGTCCTGATCCTAGACGGATCATTCATCCTTTTGGATCGCAGCTTTGCCTTCTGTGCTGCTAGTGACTCATCCTCCTCAGGCGCATAAGTTGTACCCTCATTCTCATGGTTCTCACCCTCACTCTCAGAAGTGGTGAGGTGAGCAGCGTAGATACCGTCACTGTCGGAGCTGGCCTTCGGTGACACAAGTGCCTTCCCTTTGCTCTTTCCTTTCCCACCAGTTGTGGGAAGTTTAGTGGCCTTTGCCCTGGATGCAGCTGCATCCTCATTGATTTTTATCCCTTTAGCCCTCTTGCGGGGCAGCATGTCACTACCAGAAACCTTTGGTCTAGCCATGTCTGCAAAAACATCAAAAAGAGTTAGAAACAATTCAAGCAAAAGCACAAAAAAGTAGTTGCAGACAAACTCGCAGAATTTCTTTAGTGAGCCAGATCGGGATCGCTGAAAGGATTCGCTCAAAAAGTTCTCAGATAAATGGCATGTCGGCGATGTGAAGGGACTTTCGGTGAATCGCCGACAGCATTCGGCGAGCAAAGATCAACCCGTCGAAAGTTACAGTGCATTTAAGGATTAGGGGCGCAGACAAAGGGCGATCAAGGAAGACCTTCGGTGAGTCGCCGAGTGCACTTGGTGAACTCAGGCTTCTTGCCGAAAGTTACAAAACCTATTTCAAGATGAAGCATGAAGTTAAAGGCGATCAGGGGAATTTCGGTGAACCGCCGAATGGTTGGGCGAACCGCCAGTGGTTCGGCGAGCTCGACCCAGCTCGCCAAACGACCCAACATGCCTACTTTCAACCCAACTTCCCAAATTCAACCCCGCAGCCCCCGAAAACAAAATCAAAACATGCACTCTTACAATTAAGCTAAGACCCACTACACCCATGCCCCCGGGATACTCAGACTTCTCCCGGTTTGGCCAAATTTGGCCATTTGACGACTCTTTCTCTTAAAAATGATGTCAACAGCTCTATCATTGGGCAAATTACGTCATTTGGCACAAATGCGGGTTAGTTAGACTTCACCCGACTAGACCCAACAACATGCAAGCACAACCCCACCATTTTAAACAATTTTAAAGCATGAAAAACTAGGGAATTCAACAATATAAGCATTACAGGCATGATATTCAAATTAACACAGGCACACACAAATATCATTATGATCGGAGAGGCCCAACACACATCACCAAGAAAAAATCAATTGCAAATGAGTAAAATTGCTAAAAATGAATTCGAGGCTCGGAAAACCAACCTTAGATGCTGAATAAATACTTTGAAATGCTAGGTGGCAAAGTAATCCAACTCCGAACATAAATCCGACGACTAAAATACGATAAAAATGCAGGGAATATAGAAAATCTTGTGCGGGTGTGAGTTTTGGAAGTTCAAAAGTGAGAGAAAGTGAAATAGTTTTAACTTTTGAACCTTTGGCTTTAAAAACCGTCCAGTTCTAGCCCATTCGGCGACATTAGTCTTACTCGCCGACCTACTCGGCGACACGCCGAATGGGCACTTACCTCACTGAGTTTTACAGGACATCCAGTTATTGTGGAGGTCCAAACGACAGATAAAGTTGTGATCGCCGACCTGGTCGGTGATTCTCTAATATTCTCTTGGGCTCGCCGAGTTTTACAGACTCCAATTTAAACATGTCTTGAGTCCAACGGCGGTCCAAGGTGGGTTCACCGACCTCTTCGGTGAGTCGCCGACTGGACTTTTGGCTCGCTAACCTGCACTTTTCAAACACCTTCCACACTTTGACCTGCATAATGAACACACCATTATTTCAAACTTAAAAAGAAAGCAAATAAAACTTGGGTTGCCTCCCAAGCAGTGCCTTAGTTAACGTCGCGGTACGACACAAGTCCACACTCAAACCTCATTCTTGGGGTTGGCCAAAGTATCACTAGGCAAACCTCTTTGTTGTCTCGGGTTTAGATGAGGCGAGACATGACCAATTTAGGTCTCCAACTGCTTGATCGAGACGGAATGGGAGGTAATAGTCTGGCAAAGGGTCGACACATCTTCTTTCATTTCTTTCAAAATCTTATCTGACCCCTCAACTTTGTTGAGGATACGAGAAAGCATATCCTCAGACCGGCCACCTTCTGAATCCGTTGGCTTTTGACGTTCGTGGGGAGGCACATACCTATCCTTCTCCCCATCTTTCCAATTGGGATTTTGATCCATCTACTCTCGATCACGATCCTTCCAATCTTCATCCTTATTCTAACCTTGGTTACCACCCTACCTCGGGTAGTTTGAATCTAGGAAATTCACCTCTTCATTATACAATGCTTCGAACTTGGCTTCTTCGGGATTCACACACCTAACACCCATGGCATTGACACTTCGAGCACCAGCTCCCATGACATTTTTAGACAAAATGTCAAGTTGTGTCATGATCTTGGCCATGTTTTGGTCCCTCTCATGGTCTGCTTCCATCTGCTTCTTGGTCAATTTAAAAGTGAGTGGGGAAACCGAATCTTCACGGGTGTACCAAGCCCGATTGATTGTGGTCATGCCATCCAAGAGCTGAGCTGCTATCACATAAGGTTGCTGCATCAAACCTCCAGGAGAAAGTTGGTCAGCAACACCCTTGTTTACCGAATCAAGACTTAAGTAAAAATACTGCAGCAACACGTTGTCAGGCAAGCCATGAGTTGGGCATTGGAGCACCAACTTCTTGAATCGCAGCCAAGTTTCATGAATTGGCTCGCCCTCCAGACGCTTGAAGCTCTGAATGTTGTCTTGAAGAGTCATCATCTTCAAATGAGGGAAAAATCGCACTTGAAATGTGGTGACTAACTCTTCCCACGAAGTGATTGATTCACGTGGCAATTCAGCCAGCCACTTACATGTTTCTCCTATCAAAGAGAACGGGAACAATCTCAACCGAACTGACTCTTGGGATATGTTCTTGAAGGAGAACGGTCCCCAAACATCCACGAAGTTTCTAATATGCTCATGGGGATCCTCATAAGCCAAACCACCGAACAACTCCTTCAATTGCAAGAGCTGCAACATAGTACTTGTGATATGGAACACCGCATTCCCTTCGGTCGGAGGCAAGCAAATGGCACCAATTTCACCCATAAGATGTGGGTCGTTAGCATTAGGCTCGTTGACATCGTTGAGGTTTCTGATGTCATCTTGGTGGCCTACTTGGCTACCATTGCTTTCGTTCACACTCATACTTCCTGTTTCACAACACAAAAAAGCAAAACAAAACTAAAATTAAGTAAGTTCAACTATGACTAACAAGAACAAAATTCATCTTAACTAATGATTCTCAACAAACACCACTCCCCAACAGCGGAGCCATTTTAATTTCATGTATCAGGACACTTCATCCAATACTAAGTGTCAGCGATCGTTAGTCAATAATATAACCCAACTAAATGAGTTGGGGTCGAATCCCACAGAGAGTGGTACGTGTTTGAGAATCAAGAGCAAAGTATGAATATGTTCAAGTCAATCATATGTAAAGACATTTACGAATAAAAGCATACTTCAAATTAAAGGTGAAAAAAGTGTCAAATATGGGGGGTTTTGGTTTTAATTATGAACTACAACAACAACAAATAACACGAATTAACAAGTATTGAGACGGGTTCTTGGGATGTGATTAGATTATAGGCTAAGGTAGACAAATGGGTAATTGCAATTGTTAGTAAATAGTTGTAAATCAGTGAATAAGCTAGACTTTAGTGGGGATAAACTTTCTCTCGAAAAATTACCCCGAATCAAGTTGGTTTCTCTTGAACACCAACAAGCAGCAATTAAGAACAACCTACGCTTTAGTTCATTCACTCTCTAGAGCTGAATGTGTGGAAAAAGATTTAGGATTCACTCTCTCGAGCTGAATGTGTCGAAAAGGATTTAGGATTCACTCTTTCGAGCTAAACCCATGACAATCCAATACCCACAGACCATCAATTCAATAATCTTGGTTTTAAAACCTCTCTCTCGAGTAAGCCAAAAAAAACGAAGGTAGAATTGCATTTGTAACTACAACCCTTTAAATTAAACCACAATTACTGATTGAAATCACTTCTAAACAACATTTAAACTATCAATTAGCAATACCCATAAGCTAAATCAACCCATAATCACATAATCATACCCCAAGAATTGGGGTTTTAACTAGACATCATAAAAAGATAGAAATCGTTACCAAATTGTGTTTTCATTAACTGGGTAAGATTAATTTCGTCTTTACAAAGGTCCAAGTTGAAGAATCTCAAAGACCCACTTCCAATTTCTCAAAAATGGAAAACTTCAATTCTTCAAAGCTAAGAAAAATATTGTCTCAATACTCTTAGTTCAAACTCAAAAATTACTCTAATGAATGTTCAGAATAATTTTTTGATATTAAACTTAATGTTTGAAAATATATTTATAATCGCCAAAAATCTGTTAAGAAAGGCCATTCGGCACAGTAAGTCGGGATCGCCGATCAACTCGGCAATCCGCCCTTTGGTCAGTTCCATCGCATTTTTGCTTTAGCCTCCAACATCCTTAAGTTCTGTAACTTTGGGCGATCCAACACTGCATTGCGGAACTGTTCGGCGACACGTCGACTGCTCATTTCTCTCGCCGACTTGATTTTCTCCTTCAAGGCATGGCACACTGGAACTTTAGGCGAGGTAATAGGCACTCGGCGACTCGCCCAATGGATTAGGCGATCACATTCCTTCTTTTCTTCGTTCTTTCAGCTACCTTGTTCCTTTTTGCCCATTAGTGTCCATGCTTTGTTCCTCAATCCAAATACCTGGAAAACAAGGAATTTACATCAGTTATTGGCACAAAATAAGCATTTGAGGGCACCAAACCTATCCAAATAAAGCCCTAAATGAGTCCAAATTGTGGACTCATCAATGATAGCACCTATTGTAATTCACCAGTAGGTAAGCCAACTCATAACCCATAATAACAAGTAACGGGTATGAGGTTAGAAACGAAGAAAGGATAATCCATTTGATAGAAATAATTGGAGAATAAGGCGCAAGCAACATATATACATAAAATAAAAGATCTCTCCTAGAACCTTGAAGTCACAAGTATAGAGATACAACAAAACGAGTATAATTCCCAAAAGTGGACCAAACATATACCGATTTGTCTCAAAATACAAAAGACTAGCCAAACTACATAGAAGGAGACAACTATGATCCAAGTTACCATAAGCTCACCCTCGTCTCCAAATCTCGCAGCAACTAGCTCAAAATCAATGCTAATTGGTGGTGTTCGGGCATGCATCACGAAATAGATGCAGAGTATAGCACGAGTACCAAAACAATAGGCTTCCAGTAGACATCAAAGGCCGACTGAACAAGAAAAGTAAAGACAATATGAAAGGTGAGAATCAAACACAATAGAGGCCAAAGAGCAGAAATCTAATATAAATGCAACGAATGTAGAAAAGAACTGAAATGTAACAAGTAAAATAGCTAACTAAAACCTAACTGGACCCCATAAGCCAGAAGATACACTCATGCGCAAGTTAAAATAAAAACCTGAACAGACCCCATAAGCACGATGAGTACACAAAATAACTATAACAATTGATAATGGAACTCAGTAAATCCAGAGCCAGAGACTGCGTAACCCAGCCTCAAACTGCAGATAGGCCTCCCAAACTAACCAATAGAGCCAAGACGATAGATATCAACTTTGTAGAGTATAATGAGCCCAAATCACGGACTGCGGCTGGAAATCATATAACCATACCTTAAATCTGCGAGCAATATGACCAAATCATTGCGACTAAGATAGAGCAATGCGACCAGACATTGAATCTGCGACCATAGAAGCTGATGTGAAGGATCTCATGTCAAATCATCATCATAGTGCCACTGTAAAACGACATCCACTACCAAATAATCAATACAATACTCCAAGCGCGAACCAAATCCAATCCCTAGCCACCTAACAAAGCTCGATATCTCAATCGTAAACCACATGGCCATATAAGTAGGAAGTTATTGATAGAAGGTCATCAAAGATGATTTACCGCGAAACTACGGATCATTCTATCAGACCCAAGTCTGCTATATCACTCTATAGGGAGCTAAGTCGTCTGAAGCAATTTCAAAGGAAAACTAAGGCATATTCGCTCCAAAACCAGCAAAGTTTAAGGAAAACACTAGTCTACTCCTAGACTAAGGTCAAACATTGTCACGACCCGGGAGCACCCCCTAGTCGTAACCGGCGTACTCGACCTCGAAGAGGTCTAATACAAGCCTCTTAGCATTCATTCATCACATAGACACTAAAACCATAAGGAATTAAAAACTTTCTTTACCAAGAAAACATTT
>JAJOOR010022432.1:2500-19055 GCA_036250505.1 Solanum acaule | reverse complement strand
TAAGTGATTTTAGGTATTTTAAGTGTATTAAAAGTGTTTTATAGAATTTTTGGGTTCATTATTTTCAAAACCCCAAAAGTTGAACCTCTCTTCTCCAAAACACTCTCTCAGGGAAGACTCCATTAGAAGTGAAGAACTCAAGGTTTCTAGGTTATATTCTTCAAGTTTTCGTGAAGATTTTCGTGGGCATTCAATCAATAAGGTATGGGGATTTTATCTTTGATTCTCCTTTCAATCAAAGAGCCAAATCAAAGTGATTTCAATGTTTTTCAAAAAAACACTAAAAACCCCATTTTCAATTCTAAGTTTGGGTTCTTGCATGAAAGTATTTCAAATGATGATTTGTGTTAATATTGATGGTCTTAAGATCAAAAACTCCATGAACCCTTGCATATCTTGAAATCCTAATTTTTGGGTCTAAAGTGGGTCTATTATGAGCTAATAATGTGATATTAATGTGTAGATTGTTATGGACTATTGATTTATGTATTGTTCTATATTGAATTATGAGGAATTTATGGTCAATTGTGTTATATGGGATGTTGGCCTTGAATGGGCAATTGTGATCCAAGGTTTATGATGATGATGATGAAGTTGTGAGTATATTTGTGATTCTAGTATTATCTATATATATGTTGTAGATGTTAGAATTGTGAGGTTTGATCCCTTTGAAAGTGGCGAGGTGTTTACTTTATAAGCATGTTGTGATCATGGCCTTGTAGGCAAAGTTGGATGATTGTTGTTTTGAGTAATGTTGATTATGCGAAGGTAATGTGATATGATGTGAGTTTTTGTATGGTCTAAGAGCATGAAAGGTGACGTTGTGTAGAGTCTTTATGTGCTATGCTTGGTTGATGTCTTCTTTGATTGACTTATAATGAAGGTGAGGTTAGGGTAGACTATGTTTACCTACTCTCACACCTAGTGAAGAATGAATGAAGAATGTGAGAACGAATGAAAAGAATGGGAGTTAGTACTAATGCATGAAAGTTGGGTCTATTGTAAGGATAGTCTCATAAAGTACTCCTTTAAATGAATGGGGTTCCTAGATGAAAGGTTTTCTTATCTTTGAATCAAAGAGCTTCCTTAATGAATGATTGTTGGGCTAGGATGGGCATTCCTTCGTGAGTTGAGATGAGAGTACTCAGTAGTAATCCTTATCCCTAAATTAATGAATGTTGGACTAGGATGGGTACTCTTTCGTGAGTTGAGATGAGAGTATGGTAGCAATCCTTATTCCTAGATGAATGAGTGAAAGGAATGTCCTACTCCGTGGGGGAGTAATGTCGAGCACCAAGAGGATATGACGATGGGTGGATGCTCCTTCGTTAGTTGAGATTTGAGTATTTAGTAGCAACCCTTAAGATGGGTGCCCCTTCGTTAGTTGAGATATGGGTACTTAAAAGCAATCCATCTATCCCTTAACTATGTGACCACATAGGACTAGCTAGTGGTCTCTACCACGTAAAGGCTAAAAGAATGACCCTACCATAGGCAAGTGGGGATCCCTAATCCGGTAAGGCATACTATCGGTATTCCATGTTAAGCTCCATGGTCTTTGTCGGTTAAGGTTCTCCCCCACATTAATGAATGAATGAACTAGGGTCTCTTAAGGGTGTACTACTTAGGATACGTGGTGGAATGGGGCATCATCTAGACATTGCACAGGTAGACATTTAAGGGGGATCTTGGCGTGTCTTAGTAATGATAATGAATGAATGACTCTTACTGGGCTAATTAATGAAAGTGTTGGTCTTTAAGCATGCTAATGTGAAAGTGAGTCAGAATGAATTGAACGTAAGTGCTTATGTTGAATAGAATGTATGTCTCATCTTATGTCATTAATGAATGAAGTTGTCTAAATGCATTAAGTTGAATGAACGATTTATATTGAGATGTGAATGGAGCTTGTCTTGTGTAGCCTTAAGGATCACTTGGGTGTGGTATGGAGAGGTTGTATGGGCTGCATCACCATGTCTAACTTATGTGAGTGTTGGGATGACATTTGATGAGTGTTCTAGTTTTATGAAGTGACTTGTTGGCTTATGTGCCTATATGTCTTATGTGATTAATTGGTGAAGGTTGAGGTATGCATGGTAAGTGTACTTTGTGTGACCTTAAGGTGGTGCCTTAGTAGGGGTGATAGTATGGGACGTTGCGCATACATTGCACAAAGGTATTGCTTAAGGGTTACATAAGGTGGATGTCCAAGGCAAGAAGGTAAAGGTAAATGGGTTATGTACGTTTATGATGTATTGTGAAGCATATGACTTTGTATTGTTGGTTGTGACTTGTAAGGTGCCTATTATGTTGACGTTCTTCAGATTTTATCAAAATGGCATGAAAGCATAACTTCCAAACAAATGTCATTTTAGCATGTTTTCTATATCCTTATACTTAGTGCGTGTGTCGTACTAGCCCCTTTCTTCTATTTTACTACAAGTGTAGGTTGTGGTAACTAGGAGGAGATTGTGCTTTAGAGTTGCTTGGATTGTTTCACTCTTCCAAGTTTTTGGTATGTCCTCAAGATTCGAGGACTATGTTTAGAAGTTTTTTATTCATTGTAATAGACACTTAAGTTTCATTTCATTTGTAAAGAGTTGTGTCCCTTAGTACGTTTTAACTTCTTGTCTAAGATTGGCTAAAGAGGCTTAGTAGTTCCGCTTGCGTATTGATGTTTTCAAATGTTGATGACTCTTGAAGTCTTATGGTTTTGTTGAATAAATGTTTTAAATTCTTAGTGATTTTTATGATCTATGCGATGAATGAATGCTAAGGCTTGTATAAGACCTCCGAGAGGTCGAAAACGCATGTAACGGCTAGGGGGTGTTCTCGGGTCATTACATTGATATTGAGACCGATGAGGACTAGATAGAGATACGGGAGGAGAGCATATATGGGGACTTGCCAGATCTTGAGGAGATGATTATGCAGTCGGTGATCCAGACATCACTGACCAAGACATCCATGGCATCTTCTACTGGGTCTGGTACTGCTGTTCCTTCTGAGGCGACTCCAGGTAATGAGGCCCAAGTCCAGACTGATGCACCAGGCACTGATGCCCAGACAGATGGAGCAACTGTGTAGACAGGATTCCCTTTTTACCTCCCTCTCTATCTTACTTTATTTTAACTTTCGGATATTTTTTATTACATTTGAGGAAAAATGACTTTATTTGTGGTGGGGTGAGGACCACCTTTTGTTTGACTTTTTGGGAATATTGATGTTTTGTTTATATATTTGGATTTTGAGCTGAAATTGTGTTGTACACTGCTTTTTGTGGCATGTTTGAGCTTGTGGCTCCGTGTTTTTAATTGCAAATGATTTTTGACCCTTCCAAAAATTTTGCCACCTCTTGTTTGTGTTGAATGTGGATGTTCTTTTGCATATTTGAGTATTGGTTTTAATCAATACTGTTGACTTGAATAGTGCTTATAATCGAACAAAAATGAATGTGCATCTACGATGAGGCCAAATGATGTTGTATAGACAATATGTGAAATTTTTGCATCTCGTTGTGACTAGCCAAGTATCAAATTGAGTCTCTTGTGATGAACATTGCACACTAGCAAAAGTGTTGAGTCTTGTTTGACTATGGTGTCAATGCCTTGTGTGATGAGCTTACCATGAACCATGTATGATGACACCTAGAATTTGCCCTGTTGGTTCGGTTGACTAAGTGATGTGAACTGTTGAGATGATCTTAGGCAACTTTAAAGAGTGTGAACCAATTTGACATTATACCTCTTTTTGTGGTATACCTTGTGAGTGTGTGCACCCTGCTTGAGCACCCTTTGAGCCTTAACCTTTTCTTGGAAGAAGCTTGATGGCATTGTGACCTTTTATTGATCCATTACCTGTAATCCTCATAATTTGTTGTTTGTTTGAATAGTCAACTTAGGCCAAAAGCCTAAGTTGGGGGTGTAGTGAAAAGAGAAGGTAAATCAAGGAGTGCAAGAAAGTCCCTTTTTACCCATATTTTGAGAAAAATGGAACCCCTCCATACAAAAAAAAATGAAAAAGAAGAAAAAAATGAAAAAGAAAAATAAAGAACAAGTTGCGGAATAAAGTTGTGAAAATGCGAAAGGAAATGGGGTTTCCAACCGTCGATGGAAAGTGAATAATGGGATGACTTGTAAGCACAAATGAAAAATGATGAAGAAAATAAAAGGAAATGTTGTTCACACCAGATTTCATGAGGATTATAGCCATTGAGCCAAAATGACCATACCTTTGCACTCAACCCCATTACAAGTTTTGAAAAGACCTTTTTGATCTTGAGTGAGCTGAAGAAAGTATTGATTGGAAAATACGGGCAAACCTATGGGTGAAGTCATGCATTGTGTTCATCTTTGTGAGTGTGAGCGTTGCATTTGATTCCGAAACTTTAAATTTATGATCCATTGTGTGTGAATATGGAATCATTCTTTATGTGAGGGTATTTGATTACCTTTGTTGAGCTTGAACTTGCATTTGAAGCAAGGAATGTGAGTTTGAGATTCTTTGATAATGGTGAGTCACAACTTGAGTCTTTGAATGCACAATTGATCCTTGCATGAGGAAGTTGAGTCTTGTTGTGTGCATTCATGATTGAGTCTTGTGTAGCACAGTTTGAGACATCCTTTTTGAACTACTGAACTTGAGTTTTACTTGAGGACAAGCAAAAGTTTAAGTTGGGTGTGTTGATGAGTCCATGATTAGGACTCATTTAGGGCTTTATTTTAATAGATTTAGTGTCCTCAAATGCATATTTTATGCCAATAACTAAAGGAGAAAATCAAGTAGGCGATCGAAAGGAGCAGTCTGCAAGTGGGCGAATGGTATCGCAATCCAGTGCCATATCACCCAAAGTTTCAAAACCTCAAGGATGCTAAAGGCAAAGGCAAAACGGCGATGAAAATGACCAAAGGGCGGATCACCGAGTGGATTGGTGATCCCGACTAACTGCGCCGACTGTACCTTCGCAGCACACTTTTTGATAAATATAAATACTTGTTTAAATTTTTAGCTTAGTATCTGATTTTTTGTTGAATCATATTATTATTCAGTTTTTGAAGTTTAGAGCTTAGAACTGAATTGAGAGACAATATTTCCTTAGCTTTGAAGATTTCCATTTCTAAGATATTTGAAGTGGGTGTTGAAGATTCTTCATCTTAGACCTTTGTAAAGACTATATCAATCCTACCTAGTTGATGGATACACAACTTGGTAATGATTTTTACCTTTTTACTATGTCTAGCTAAAACTACAATTATTGGGGTGTGGTATTGTGATTATGGGTTGAAATAACTACTACGTATTGTTAATTGATAGTTTATTTCCTGTTTAAAAGTGATTTTGTTCAGTTATCGTGGTTGAATTTAATGGGTTGTAGTTGCAAATACAATCTTAACTTCGTGTTTTTGGCTTGCTCGAGAGAGTGGTTTGATAACCAAAATTACTGAATCGATGGTCTGTAGGTATTGGGTTGTCATGGGTTCAGCTCGAGAGAGTGAATCTTAAACCCTTTTCCACATATTCAGCTCGAGTGAGTGAATGGACTAAAGCGAAGGATGTGCTTCATTGCTTCTTATTGGTGTTCGAGAGAAAGTTTATCTCCACTAAAGTCTAGCTTATTCACTAATTTGTAACTATTTACTATTAATTGCAATTACCCGATTTTTTACCTTGGCCCATAGTCCAATCACATCCCAAGAATCCCGTCTCCATATTTGTATTTTCGTATTGTTTCCTGAAGCGATGCCTGCCTAGCTGTCTCGAACATTAGCACCCTCCAAGTCAACGAAATCATTGTACAATGCCTCCTCACGAACACCAAGTTGCTCCTCACCTGTCTAATCGTCTAACTCAGCAACAACATCATCAGCTCTAGTATCATCTCCAGTAGTAGCCGAAGGCACATCAGAACAAGCTTGAATATCTACACTCGGCATATGCAGAATCTCCACCGTCCCAAATAGCATATACATATCAGTGGACTTCAGCTGTTTCACATCCTTCCTCAACTCAGCAATGTCAGCCTTTAATGTCGTCAACTCCTTTATAGCACTATAGGTCTGCTCACAAAATGCGACTCTAATAGTAAGGGGATCTAGTGGCAACTTCTGGTCCGTCATCTCAACCCTATGTGGGCCAAGGCAGCAGCTATCGCCCTCTCTATCATCCCAGGCATATTAGCAACAACCCTAGAGGTATGCATATCGGCAGAATGAGCCAGATGGCCCATCTTGTACAACAAGGCCTGGGTGATAAAGGGTCTGGAAGAAGAAGCAGCAATAGCAGAAAATCTAGGGGGAGGGGGTGCAGTAGCTTAATTAAGAAACTCAAAAGCAGTAGTTCCAGAAGTAGTTGAAGGCCCACTAGCCTGGCGGGTTATGATTCCCTCTGTCGACAATGTCTCAACATTAACCTCTAGGGAGGTATCCATCGGTGCTGCCCTCTTCTGATCAACCTTATCCTATAAAGTAGTCCCAGATTCAGCTTCTGGCGAGCAATAATAGAACCTAAACAAGTAGCCTTCGGGTGTTTGAGCATGGATTCATTCTAGGATGGAATAATAGTACTGTTGATGAACGCGAACACTGTTCGTATCTGGCGGCATCGTTCAGATCTCTCTTCTTTATTTGGGCACCAACCTCTATCTACCTCGGGGCGGCATAGAAGATAAGGGGTGCCAGCCAACCCTTCAGGTCCTCCAAGGTCTTCTTCTGGACCTGATCGATGTATTTGTTCATGAAATCATAAGTGCACCCTAGAACATCATTGATGTCGTCTCTGCGACATTTCACCTTCTTTCGGCAAACTATCACAAAATCTACTGGTTTGAAGTCAGTAGCCTTCTTCATCCCTTTTGGCATCATGTCCCGATAAGCCGAATAGAACTCCCAGACCCAAGAAGGAATGTAGGGGCCCCGCATCTTGGTGAATATCTCTAACTTATGGAACTTGAGAGTGTTCCATACCTATGGATACCTATCCACCACTCCGTCTGTGGACAATCTCTTCTATTCTAGAATGGTCCTCAAACCCTCTACCTTTAATCAATTGAAGGATTGGCGAGGAGGACCCTAAACTGGTGGCACTGGGACTACTGTTTGTGCTGGAGGAGGCACTGGAGCTGAAGTTGGAGGAGTAAGAGTCGGAGGCATCGGGATTATAGATAGATCATTCATCGCCTTGGTGTGTAGCTCTGCTCTCCGGGCATGTTATAATTGGTAATATTTAAGCTCAGATATGGAAGCCTAAGAATCATGTGAGTCCTCATTAGTGCCTAATGTGGTTAGGTGTGTCTCGTAGACCCCCTCACTATCTGAACTACCATCCTCCAGTGTCTCAACCATGGATGCCTTGCCCTTGCCTTCGCTTCCCTTTGGAGATAGTTTTGTTGCCTTTGCTCGGGTTGCAGCTACATCCTCAGCAATAACCATTCCATGTGCTCACTTTTGGGGTACCATGTCTCTACCGGCAACTTTGGGTCTAGCCATTCCTGCAAAACAATGAAGAAATACTTCGAAAAGTTCAAGAAAAACATCAGAAAATAATTGTAGTAATAGTCACCGAACAACTTTGGCGAACAAGGTCGAGCTCGCCGAAAGTTCCAGAACAAAAATTACAAAAATTCAAAACTGGTTGGCAAAGTCCATGTCCATTCAGCAGATCGCCGACACCAATAGGCGATCTAAAAGTAGCTCACTGAAAGTTATAGTGTATTTTAGGAATAAGAGGCGCAGAAGGGCGATCAAGAAGTACTTTCGGCGAGCTCAGCCGTATCACTGAAAGTTATAGAATTAAACTCAGCATTTTAGGGAAATTATGGGCGATCTAGGGGGACTTAGGCAAACCGCTGAACCAATTGGCGAGCTCGACTAAGCTCGCCAAATGGCCATTCGTGCCAGATTTTACCCCACTCTTCGAAAAACCTGCATCCCACGAAATAAAAATTAAATAATTACACTATGATATTAAAGCAAGACCCATATTACCCATGCCTATGGGGTACTCAGACTTCCCCGATTTGGCCAAAATTGGCCAATTGATGTCTTTTACCCTAAAGAATTATGTCAACCGCTGCATAATTGGTTAAAATACAACGACAACACAATCCAGGGTTACCCATACTTCACCTCGCTAGACCCAACACATATTCAACACAAACAACTGATTTCAACTTAATAACAACAAGAAAAGACATGGGAATCATGATTAAAGGCTGATTAATAACAATTTCACTTATAATAAGGCATATACATAATCACACAATGATATTCAACAACAAAATACCTTCATTCGAGTTCAGAAAATATAGATTTCAGGATTCGGAAAACTAACCTTTTATGCCGAATGTATTTGAAATGCTAGATGGCAAAGAAATCCAAAGTGAATCCGAGCAATGATCCCAATAAAATGATAGTAAAAGTGCGAAAATATTGAAGAACTAAAATTGGATGAGAGAATGTGGGAGTTATAAAGTAGGAAAGTGAAATGATTTTAAATTTAAAACTCTTTGGCCCTTAAAACATTTCAGTTCACCCGCCAGTCGGCGAATTAAGTCGTGCCCACCGAACAACTCATTGATACGCTGAGTGGTATTTTGGCTCGCCAAATTTTGAAAAACTCCCTGCAATTTGAGGGTTCAAACGGCGGAAAAAGTCGATCTCGCCGACCTGTTTGGCGAGTTGCTGAATGAGCTTTCGGCTTGCCAAGTTTTACACAATTCCCCATCAAGCTGGGTTGTCCCAATGGCGGTCCAGATTGAGTATGCTGACCTGTTCGACGTGTAAACAATTGTACATTTAGCTCGCATGTTGCCCCTTTTCCAACACTTTGACTTTTCAACCAGCAAAATCACCACCCGTTATTCAAAACAAACAATTAAAACATCAAAAACATGGGTTTCCTCCCAAGAAGTGCCTCGTTTAACGTCGTGGCACGACACACATACAAATTCAAACTTCATATTTTGGGTTAGCCGTTGTGTCACTAGGACAACGACCCTTTTTACTATGGATTCAATTGAGTTGAGATTTTACCCATTTGTCCCTCCAATTGTTTAATAGAGATTGAATGAGAAGTCACCGTTTGTTAGAGAGTTGATAAATCCTCCTTCAGCTCTTTCAACACTTTTTCTGACCCTTTTACCTTATTGAGAATGCGTGCAAGCATGTCTTCTATGCAGAAGATCTCCAAGTCAGCTCTTTGCTCTTTAGGCTTTTGGCTTTCCTGAGGTGGGACGTATCTTTCCTTTTCACCATCCCTTTCCTTCCAAGTAACATTACGATCACGCCATTCCCTGTCATGATCTCTCCATCCATCATCTCTTTTCCAACCTGCATTTCCACTCAGCCTTGGGTAATTTGAATGAAATCCTCCTACTAGATTTGCAAGGATGATCACTTCCTCATTGTACATCGCTTCAAATTGAGTTTCTTCGGGATTTTCTCGACCAATACCAATATCATTTACGGTCTTTAACACACCACCCATCACATTTTCGGACAATAAATCAAGTTGGGTCATTATTTTGGCCATATTTTGGTCTCTCTCTTGATCCTTCTCAATCTGCTCTTTCATCATCCTAAAAGTGAGAGAAGACACATGGTCCTCACGAGTGTATCATGCTGTATTTATCTTTTTCATTCCGTCAAGGAGTTGACACTCTACTTCATAGGGTTGTTGCATTATACCTCCGGGAACAATTTGATCAGCAGCTCATTTGTTCACCGAGTCAAGACCCCTATAGCAGTATTCTAGCAATATGTGGTTTGGTAGTCCGTAAGACAGAAAATGAAGTACCAACTTTTGAAATCTCAGCCACGTCTTGTGGATTAGTTCTCCATCCAAGCGTTTGAAACCTTGGATACTATCTTTGAGCTTCATCATCTTCGACGGCAGAAAGAATCTCACATAGAATGCTATGGTCAGCCCATCCCAATTGGTGATGGAGTTCCTTGGTAAATCAACTAACCATTTGGTAGCTTCACCCATCTAAGAGAATGGGAATAACCTGAAATAGACTGATTCTTGTGATATGTCCTTGAATGAGAATGGACCACAAACATCCATTAAGTTTTGAATATGCTCATGGGGTCTTCGTGGGCAAGGCCTCCATATAATCCTTTAATTTGGAGGAGTTGTAGCATTGGGCTCGTAACATGCAACACAACATTCCCCTCAACGGGCGGTAGACATATTGCACCAATACCACCCAATTGAATTGGGTAATTCACATCATTAAGATTCACAACATCGTCTTGGTGGCCAACTTGGCTACCATTACTCCCGTTCACACTGATTTATTCCTTTGTTCAAAACAAAACAAAAGCAACACAAAACAAAGTAAGTCTACTCAACTATAACAAAAAAAGATCACAATTCAACTACAATAAGAGAATTCTAAACTAGATCGTTCCCCGGCAGCGACACCATTTTGATTAACACTCAAACTACACCACTTCCAATTCTAGGTGTAAAGACGATCATTATCTAGTATAAAACCCAACGAAGAGTTGGGGTTGAACCCACAGGGAGCGGTACAATGTTCAAATTCAATTATGAAGTACAAATGTGGTCTAAGCGATTATAGAAATAGAAATTATCGAAAACATATAAAGAAGTTTTAAGGGGTGACAACGAATGTAAGATGGGGGTTTTGATTTTCAATTAACAACTAAAACAAGTATGAAAATAGGGGAAACAACAATATTAAGAGGATATCTCAGGATGTGATCGTTTATAAGCTAATTAAGCTATATGGGTAATATAAATTTAACAATAATTTGCTGAATAATTTTAGGTAGGCAAAGCTATAAGTGAAATAGTTTTCTCTCTAACCACTATTACGGTTTCGGTGAGTTCTCTCGAACCTCGACAAACTTGAAAAGATAAACAACCTACAACCTTAATGTATCCACTCTCTCGAGCTAGATAGGTAGGACTGTGTTTAGGATTCACTCTCTCCAGCTAAACCCATATCAACCCGATACCTACAATTATTAATCAAAAGTTTTGGTTCCAAAACTTCTCTCTCAAGCAAGCCAAGAACTTTATGCTAGAATTGCATTGGCAACTACAATCCTTAGATTAAAACATAGCTAATGATTAAACCCACATTGAAACAACAATTTCATAATTAAACAACAATACTCATAAGATAATTAGACAAATAAACACATGATCACACCCCAAGAATTGGGGTTTTAACTACACATCATAAAAAGAGAGAAACGATTACCCAATACATTAGCCTTGATCGGGGTAAAGGTTCTCAAGTCTTCACAATGGTCCAAATTGACTGTGTTCAAAAACTAACTTGCAAATCCTTAAAGTTAAGATTAGAAATCCTCAAAGTCTACAATAGAAACTCAAAAAGTAAAAGAAAACTCTAAATCTCAAACTTGGGGATCAAAACACTAAAGGGAAACTTCCCAAATTTCATTTATAATTTCAATTTATAGTTTCCCAACTTTTGGCCTGAAAGGCCTTGAAAAATAAGGCGCACCTCGCCGAACAGGTCGGCGATCTGCCCTTAGCTCGCTTCCATCGCCAATTTGCAATGGCCATCAGTCATCTAGGTCGTGTAACTTAGGGCGATAAAATTTGCTCTCGCGGAATCATTCGACGATTCGCCGACCACCCATTTTTGTCACTAAGCTGGTTCTTCCCTGGGGCTAGCACGTTGGACATTTGGGCGGGCTAAAAAGTAACTCACCGGATTGCTGAGTGGTATTACTGATCACAACGATCACTTTTCTTTATTTCTTAAGCTTGTTTGATGCCTTTTGCCTGGTAGTGTCCTTGGGACTTGCTCCTTAGTCTACATACATGCAAATTAATTCTTTAATATCAATTTATAGCATAAATTAGGCATTTGGGGACACTTAAACTATTAAAACAAAACCATAAATGAGTCTAAATCTCAGACTCATCACTCTTCTTACTAGAGGGGCTACTGCTACTACCAGTCTCGCTGCTTAAGAAGATAGTAAGGCTGATCTAGATCTAGGGATTTCTCTAGAACAATGTCGTAGCACCCCACATGTGAAGAAATCCTGCGATGATCTTCCTGCTATTAGGCCGACCACCTAGACTTGATGAACTTGTCTGAAACCCACATTTTCCCTAACTCGGACCGCAATATAACCACTCTGACGGTGCTTGTCACCCTTTAATAACTCCAATGATGCCTAAAATGGGCAACTAGGTTGACCTAGTTGGAATTTCTGATTAACCTGGTCCCGTGTATCCCTAGGCCTAGGACAGTCCCCACTATAGCTTTATCTTGCCTAGCCCTCTTGGTGTTGGCCCCCGTGGGCGTCACGATAGAGTTTCCTAAGGGTGCAGGCATGGTCCACTACGTCTACAAAAGAGTGTTCCACTGAAACCATAGATTGTGACTCAATACACAGTTGTAACCTCAACCATCTAACGAAACACGTGACTCTCTCCTTCTCTCTGGGCATGACGACAAAACTCATGAAATCTTTTGTCATACTCAAATACTCTCATGGAACCCTGCTCCTACCTTGAGAAGTTATCCCAAAGTTATCTCTAACGCTCTATGGGATAAATCTCCCAAGAAAATCCTCTGAAAACTCTTTCACTGGCAGTAATCCAGCTTGTATGGTCTCCATGAAAGAGTGCCACTACTGCTTAGCTGGCCCATCTAACTGATAAGTTGTGAAGTCGGTCCCCTTTGACTCCACTAACCGCAAGGTTTGTAGTCGCTCCTAGCAAGTTCTAACGAACCTTTGGGCATCCTTGCCTACTGCCCTAGAAAACCTCGACGACAATAGTCTCTGAAACACCCTGAACATCTTTTGCTCCCTTAGTGGCATAACTCTATCTAAAACATCGGTTGAACCATGGTCGGTGATGACGATTGTTAAACCTCTAAGGACACTGATGCAGGTTGAACCTATGGTACTAGAACAGGCTTCGGAACTGGTGCTGGGGCCAGCTGTTGCTCAATTCTCCCAATAGCTTCTACAATTTGTGTAAGCAAAGCTTGAAGATAAGGGGCGACAACTGGTGGCTGGTCACCACTCCAATTGTTTGGGAGGAGTCTGGTGTATCAGAGGCTCCGCCTCTGGCTCTGGAGTCCTATCTCTCTCGAGTTGGTGCTTTTACCCGACCTCCACTTCAGGATCGACCACTATTGCGCGTGTGAGCCATCCGGTGAGATAATGAAAGAAGTAAGATTCCATGAAACCAACTGGAAAACAATGCACGAAAATGATACAAAATAGAAAAACTCCAAAAGGATATCTTGTAGCCTCCTGAAGATAAGTCACGTATGTCTCCGCGGTAATCCTCAAGACTCTACTAGACATTAGCTCAGTACAAGTAAGACCAGTGAACCTGGCTCTGATACCAACTTTGTAATGATCTGATTTCAACAACCATGATGGAGCATACCAACCCGCCAGTAGGCAAGCCAAACCTTGTCCCGAAACATTAAAGTAATGGAACTGATGGGCAAATATCCTCAACTCAGCGAAGCATAATAAACAGAACACATGAGAGGAAGGCGGAAGCGAACCCAAAACTATATATACAAAATATACCTCCTAGAACCTTGAAGTCGCATGTACAGGACTACTGAAAGAGTACAAGTCCCAAAAATGGACCACAGAAAAGGCTACCTCAAAAAAAGAAATAGGCAAGTCAAAATGTAAATACGAAATGGCGACGGGAAACCCATAAAGCCATGTGCTCACCCTCGTCTCCAAAACAAATTGTGTCAGGCTCGACCTTAATGCTGATAGCTGGTACTCGGACCTGCATCATGAAAACAAAATGCAAGGTGTAGCATGAAGACCAAACTAACAGGTGCCCTATAGGAATCATAGGCCGACTAAGCAAAAAAGGTAAAAACTAATGGAAAAGATAGAATGAAAACATGAACAGAGGTAAAAAAAAAGAAGAGAAAACAATCAGAGATCTATTCCAAGGATATTTAACCTAAAATGGGCTAGGCCCCTCAATAAACCCGCTTGGTACACTCAAGCATAAAAACACAAGAACCCTAATGGAATTCCACAAGCCCAACAGCTACACAAAGAATCCACAACTAAGGAACCTAAGGGAAACCCAACTCCAAATCAACACAACCAACAACTCAAACATAGTAAAAAAAATTGACATCCACTTCGGGCCACCCAACCCGCCAGCAACTCTGGGGCATTACCCAGCCAGACGAGTGCAGCTCGGGGGTATACCAATTCCTTTTGAAACCCTAATCTAATTGCCTAATAGGTTAAGACTCTGAGGGCCCTGCCCTAGTCATAAAGAGTGCACGAGCCTATCAACTCTAAAGAGGACGTCAAGTAAATTATATCAACATACCCAGCTAGCTAATCACCCTAGAGGCCTACCCAATGCCAGCCAGGTGAGTCACCTATAACTCCCGGGGGCCCTGCCTAGTGCCTTCCATAAGTACAGGTCAAATCAACTCCGTAGAAGATCTCAAATTCCAAGTTATTGTGGATCGACGTCCAATACCAACAACACATCAAAACGCTTAAATCAACGCAAAGCCATTGTGGATCGACGTCAGTACAAACTACCACACACCAGATCCGAGGGCAAAACACCAAATCCAGGAAAAGACTACACATTCGATAACGCATCGGCGTCACATAAATATGGAGAGAAGACAGAAGGGTCACACACAATAAAAATCCTGAATCTAGGATCAACTATCATAACCAAGTCTGCTATTCAAGTCTACGAGGTTCTAGTCCATCCGAACCGATGTCAGATACATACCAAAGTAAACCAGGTGCATAGGTCTAAGGCAACACTAGTCTATCATAGACTAAGGCCAACCATAAATTCCAACATCAATAAACAACCAACTAGATGCTATGTATGCAACGATAAATAAACAACCCAAGAGATATTTCATAAATACCCTCAAATAAATAAACCCTCTGACAACATGGTAATAGTGTCACGACCCAGGGGTACCCCGTAGATGTAACATGGCGTATAGAACCCCGAAGCACTCCATATAAGGAACATATATTTCATAACATAATAAATAGAGCAATAAGAGTAAAACAATAGTCCTAGTCCAATAGTTTTTATAAAAGAAAAGCGAATGTCTAAAAACACTTGTCTCAATATATCCATCTAGTACAATAGAATGAAATTTGGACTAGCCCATACATCATGTCCAAAAGTGAAATACATGAAAGAAAGTGAAACAATTAACATCAATCCTCGAAGCACGAGGACTCACCAAAGCTTGGGAATCTCGAAATCAACCATTAGCCACGAAACTGAGAAACCTGACTGTTAGACCTTATATTTGGGAAAATGTAGGCAAAAATATGTGTTAGTAGAAAATAATGTACCAAGAATAATAGTTATGCATAAAACATTAATATAATGCTAAAAGTGGACATTTCATATTATGACATACAATTGACCTAGCTAAAACATGAAATAGGAGAGTTAGGAAACATAAGCCATAAAACCATGGTCAATGAAAGCTAACATAATTAAAACTTTTTTAACACATATGAGATATTTCTTGAATTAACCATAGTTCATTATTAATGTGGGGAATTAGTCTTAACCAACATAGAGACCATGTGAGCTATAACATGATCCACTGGTGTCTCCTAACCGAAAAGGGTTGTCCTAATTGCTAAGGTAAGGACCATACATCTGAGCTAAAGTGGATCCACTAGCTAATTTCTATCTAGACAGTCATCTTATGGGGTCACATTGGTAAGGGATAAGGAGATTACTTCTAGAAACCCGACCTCTACTAACGAGATAGCTTCCATCTCAATATCCTCTCGGTGCTAAGCATAAATCCCGCAGAGTAGTCAATTCATAATTGTTCATATTATCCATGGAAAGGCACGTCATATTACCAATCCAAGATAAGTCATCATCCATGGAAAGGTATCTTTTAATAACCAATCCAAGCTAGATTCATTTGGATAGCTCATAATCATTGATTGAATTAGGTGAGAAAACCATACAACCTTAGAATCCTTATTATGTTAGAAAACCTTTCGCATCTTGATTTTATTTGTATTTGAGAAAATACTTTCATCACACATCATCAACAATATTGCTACATTACTCTCTGCAACACCCCATGTCCAAAGAGAGGCATTTAGCAGCTTTCCAGGTTTTGGTGCAACCAATCACGCCGGCCACCCATGTCCTATGGAGTGGACCACCGACCAAAGGCGTGGTCGATGGTTGGAGCCCGATAATTTCAAGTTTCTGATCCGGATAGACAGTCCACTGGGATGGTCCGTAGGTCAGACCACGACTCATTGACTAGGTCTGTCGTTGGGAACTCAAGAATGGTCCAAGCACGGACCAAAGTGGGGACCTCTAGATTGTATGTCGGGCCACACCCTATTTTCCAGTGATCGTAGGTCTAGGTCAAACTCTCTGAACACCAACCACGGTTCACCAGGATGGACCATGGGTCAGTGCATGGCCCGTCGCCTGTGTCCATAGGTCGGGAGGTCGGAGGCGTTTGCCACTTTTACTTAGGGGCAGTTGGGTCTTTTCCTAATTAATAGGT
>JAJOOR010022431.1:0-21374 GCA_036250505.1 Solanum acaule | reverse complement strand
TATATATTCTTATTCAGTTCTTCGATCATAAAATACAACACAATTAAAATATAAAATATTAGATGATGATCTAATTATTATTGAGCATCCATTACCCATTTAATTCTAGATAGGTAATTCAAGTTAGATTTGATGCTCCTTACAACTTAAAATTTCATGATAAATTGTGTCATATTTGATACACTAATTTAAATGATACAAGTGTATACTATATATTCGAGTATAAATATAATGTAATTATTTTCTTTAAAATTATCCGCGCATCGCGCGGGTACGTATACTAGTATATGATAAGAGGAAAAAAATATGATCCGAAAAGATAGTGAAGTAATAATATATTCTTTTGTATTCCATCATTTTTATTTTTCAATTGTTTTGAAAAATGTTATTGTTTATTAGAATTTTATATTTGGCACTATAATTTAAGAAAGTCAAGTTGGGATGAAAGAGTTAAATTTTGAGGTAAGTATATCAATTTTTGTATATTACGTACAATGTAAAGCCTCTTAGTAGATGATTTTCAATTTTTTTCCCATCACAACTTCAGATTGTCATCTCCGATTCACCATAATCCTTTCTGATATTGTTAATTTATTACAAGTGATTGTGTTATATTATTATGCTTATATACAATGTAGTTCGTTTTTCTTTTTACATTATAGTTTAGAATGTGTTTTCTTGATCAATACCAACATAATTTTGATTTTTAATATCAATGACGAAATTTTGTTCACTACATTTAGAGCTTGTTTGGCATTGCTGTTAGGAGACGAAAAACACTTATATTGAGTAAAAAAACTTATTTTGAAAAAATAAGGTGTTTGGCTAATTAGTATAACTTATTTTAAATGGAAGCAGAAACAATTTTTCTATTGTTGGGAAGAAGTTAAAAATTTCCGCTTCTTAAAAAATGAAGCAGAAAATTATTTATTACAAGATCAAAATATTTCTTCATATATACATATTTATCAATATATATCTTATATTTATTTATTTATTTTTACGATGATTTTTTTGTATGTAGTTATTTAATTTGTGGAATGATTTTTTAAATTATTTTGCTTGATATTTTTTATTATATCTAAATCATGATATTAATATTATATTAATATTTAATTTATTTTTGTATTCATCTATGTATAATATTTTGATTATGTACATTTTAATTTATTTTTTTTAAATTAATTAAATTTTATAATAGATATATAAAATAATCTTAATATTAAAAGTGCATTGATACTTGTCCTTTTCCGTAATTGACTCTCAAAAGTTTTTTTTTAAAAAATTAGCCAAACATAGTCCGCTCATCAAAAGCATTTTTGTCACGCCCCGAGCCTACACCCTGGACGTGGCCGGCACTCGAGAACCATTGCTGGACCCAAGGGAACCCTTGGCCTGGCTCAACTCTCAGCAGAAGACTTACTTAACAATAAAAGAACTCAAAGTAAAACTTTAAACTCAATGTCTCAAATAATAATAACTCAAAAATGTTTAAAGAAACATTCGACCGGCTAAAAGAGGCAACTCAAGTCTAGAACATTATATTAACATCTGAAATATAAAAAACTCATGAACTACAACTGTCTATCGATCTATGAAGCCTCTAATACTTGAGGGATGTCAGGACAAGACCCCCATCATCCCAACAAAACTAAAATAGATGAAAAATAAATAAGAGATCCTCTGAAAGCAAGGAGGCTCACCAAACAACTCTGGAACTGCAATTGGTATCAACGAATCACCTGTTGATGACCCTGATCTGCTGTATCTGCATCATGAAATGATGCAAACCAAATGACATTGGTACATTGAATGTACGAGCATGTAGGGGGAATACTAAAAGCTTGAACTTGGATAAAAGGAAACATACTCACCTCAACTCTACTTAACTTAACCTCAACTCATGGATACTCAACTCAAAGCAGTATAAAAACAACAATAAAGATGCAGTTTATATAAAGCATTTTAAAATAGTAGATAACAACTCATTGTATTCAAAAATACAATAATAACTCAGATTGTATGTAAAAATACAAAATAACTCTGTTTGGAAGATTCTCTAACCAACAACCATCACTATAAGCTATGTGATGATACAACGTCTCGCCCATGTTGCCAGAACTGTCATATACCTTGTCGGGGTATAGAAATCCTCAAATAAGTGGATCCACTAAGCTATGCTTAAAAAACAATAAGGAATCATCTAAAAAGTATTACCTTTCTACCCACGTTGGCTACATGGTTTATGAGGACTTTGAGTAATCTAGACTCGTCTCCATATCGGTGCTCAATACTACTCCCAAAATATAACTTAGCTCATAAGTTTAAAAATGTTTCCCCATCCTAACTTTGAGATTATTACTCAAAAGATTTCTCTTAAAATGGATAGTACTCAAAACTCCTCATGAACTCCTTTGGATAGCGGTGTTTCCCCTCATTTTAAATGTAAAAACATTTACTCTTGGGAATACTTAGTTCCCATATATTCATTTTGAAAAATGAAACTCAACTCTCCTCATCCTCAAACTCAAGTACTCAAGTCTTAAAACAAGTTTTAAAAGACTTCTCAAAATGACTCGAAAGAACTCTCAAGACTTTACTCTTAACTCTACCTTGAATTTGAATTATGAATTCAAGGGTTATGAATGATTTCTTGATGTTTAGATGTAGTTTAGAGTAGTTAGAATCAATAGGGAGTAAAGGTACACTTTAAAAGGACTTAGATGGAGCAAATGACGGAAAAGGATGGGGGAAGGCGACCATGATGCACTGCTGGCGCCTCGCGCCAGCCCCTGAACTTCAGAGACTAGTTTCTGACGCACTGCTGAGGCGCCGCCCCAGCCCTCCCCTAGAACCTTCCGACGAATTCTTCTTCTCGTTTTATGACCCTAATTCGTCTAGAATCGATTGTTTTCCTCAAAGTTTCCTTGGATTCAATTACCCAATACAAGTACATGAGAATCTACTCAAAACAACTCTCAACTCAATACATTTGTCTCAAAAACTCATCAAACCCATCCTAATTCAAGAATGAAAGCAACACTTCAAGAACACTCATAAAAAACATTAACTTTCTCAATATTTGAATAGATTCACAAAAGAAATTCATGATTGGTGTGTGGGTGAACGAACCCAACACTATGAAAACTTCCCTACCTCGATTTGGCGAAACAAATCCTTGATTCACAAGAGATCTTGTTCGTTCTTCCTTTTTTCCTCTTTTCCTCTTCTTGAACTCCTCTCAAAACCCTAAGCGTAATTTAGGATTGTAAAACTTTCCCAAATACCCCTCACTAATTCGGGTAACTTTCCTTTACTGGAAAGGTTGACTTTAAACGGGCATATCTCCCTCATCCGGACTCGAAATTTAACAAACTCGGCGGCGTTGGAAAGAGGATTCCAAAATCTTTCATTTGATATCTTATGGACCACCTAACTCATCCTGTACTGAAAGTTATGACCATTTGAAGTTCACCCAAAACTCACAACTTAATCTTAAGGCGGGATGTCACAATTTTTCAAATGAATTTACCAAACACATATTATTATTTTTTAAAAGCACTTTTCTGAAAAGGTATATTTAAAAAGTGCTTCTAAAAATAAACAATTTCTACCAGCAATACCAAACATGCTCTTAATTTTGCTCCTTAATTGTTAATGTGATTGTGAGTTATCACGTTCCTCTTCATGTACATTTTTTACCTTAAAAATTTATGTTTTTTTTACATAAATTTATACTAATAATATAACGTACACACAACAATTTGTTCAAACTCCTTTTTGTCTCTTGTAAGCTTTTTTTGCTTACACATTAAACACTTAAGCACACAAAACTTCTGTAGGTCATTTGAAGTTATCATTTGTGTGTTGTTCCTCCACATGGAAAATTTCAATTTGTCGAGGAGAACAAAAAAACATTAAGGTGAAATGTATAGGAAAATCTCTTTCGCAACGTGAAAGGACTTAAAAGGAAAGAAACAGTAGAAAGATTAGCAACCTAAAGGAAAAAGAACCAATGTAACACCAAACACAAAGTTTTGCCAGAAAAATGCATGAATTATTTTTTACCAGCTTTTTCTTTTAACAACTTGTTTACAAGGTAGTTGATGGAAAAAACACCACAACCATAATGTAATCATTACCACGATGACCATCTAATATTAGAATAAAAGCAGATACCTAAAGCAATCATTTCACAACATCTGTTCATTTACAAGGCTATGAAAAGGCATTTTTCATAGCTAGTTGCATAACTTGTTACATGAATACTTCACATGACAGTTGCCTTACCATAGAGAGACATAAAGCCGAATTTCAATCCAGCCTGCATAAAAATACCATTAATCATGTGAAGTAAGCAAATTGAACTTAAAATGGTTATGTCAATTATGTGGTCATTATATAGGGTATCTGTTGATTCTAAACAAAATAAATTTTTTAGGACTAAATTGATATATAGATTAAATGATGTATCTGTAAATTTGAATTGACAAAAAATTATAGAGAAGGACCTTCTTTTGTCTTACCGTTTCATGTGCTCCTTTATGTCGCTTCTGCTTCCGTTTCGGTTGTACCTCTTATCCCATTTTTCATTTTGTTGCCCTCTCTTTTCAATAGCAGTTTTATCCACGCTTGATCTGGAGAGTAGTTAACTGAAACATTACTTAATTTTGAAACAAAAGAACTTGGAGAACATTAAAGTGTGTAATAAACATGAATAACACTTGGACCTTGAAGTCTACAACAATAGTGTAGTAGAAAGAAGATGAGACTATGTTTATTCAGTAGAGGCTAAATGGCACATACTTTGTAAGGCTTTTATAACAATTTAATGCAATGTTCGTCCTCAAACATGTTTAGTACTTATGGAAACCTTACAAGTGTTTGAGAAAATAGACGAAAGGGTAATTTTTTTTATTCTCTTAATATTTGATTTTCTCATAAAGAAACTTGCATTTCAACCTTCTGAGTATCAATTCACCTATTAAGAGGCTTGTGTAAAGTTCATTTGACTAATCTAAAATATATTAAATTGCTTATAACAATATTCAAGATAATATATTACAAACACACTATTAAATAAAAAATAAAAAAACTAATCTCTACCAATGACACTACCCTTAAAGATCTCAATAGTGTCACCATGACATGTATGGCATCCTTCAATTAGAATTTTCTTAGTACTATATAGTATATTTAGACAGAAATAAGTGAGTAACTATTAATTTCTTTGGTCCATTTTAGTTATTCACGGACGATTCTGAAGAAGTTGTTATTGTCGGTGGGGACGCAATGGTACCAGATCAGATACTAACATCAATTTCTGAATTATCTGAAAATCCATAATCTTGAAGGCAGTAATGATCGATCAATTCGAATCCATTCGCACGCAATATTAATTTACTCACTTGTATGCCTTTCATTTCGTGGATTCTCTCTTTTACCCTTCGAAGGCTAACCGTAACATCCACCTTTAACGTGATAACTGATTTGGTCGACGTCGGCATTTTGAGAAGGAGTTTGATTTTTTGATGTTCCGACTTAACCACAACATTCTTGTTCAATTCGAAATCTGTAACGAGTTGAATGTGAAATCGGTCGAGAATATCAGAATAATGAACATTTAGATCATCGGCTAAAACGTTACCTTTGAAGATTAGGGTTTGTTTTGGTATAGGAATACCTTGATATTTTTGTATCTTCTCTTTTGCCTCTAAAATAGTGTCAAAATAGCCAACTTCAATTGCAAATGAACTTCCTTTTGTTGGATAAAAAAACAAATCCATTTGACTTCGATATCACGAATAATAGTATCTAAATTATCAAATTAGTTTGTTGTCGAGAACTGAATTGTATAAAAAAAAATTAGTCTGAATTTAGTCAAAACAAAACTTTCACGGTTAAATTTATAAGAAAAAAATGATGAATGAATATTAAAGAAGATTAGATTTTGGTACTAAATATTTGATATTTTATGGACAGTCATATATATATATATTTTCACCTTCTGTAAATGTTTTTTTCTATTAATTTTTTTGGTCAAAATATTAACATCTGTTTTTAGTCTTCTATTTAATGTCTTTACTTTTTTTATTAGATAATTTTGATTCACCATTGAATAAAATATTCAACATTTTAAGAATATCATTTGTTCATAATTAATAATTAGAATATAAATGGACACTGATATCACTAAATATAGTTAATTAATATATGTTTTTACCTTAATTCATCATTTAATTAGCATTAATATTTTTTTTATAGGATCATATCCATTGATTTGTGGTATTTATAGAAAAAATGATTAAATTTCATTCTAATAATATAGAAGTTAATTATATGACATGATTAATTTTCTATATTTGATCCGCTGTATTTTTTCTTGGTTTTTCATTTGGTGTCTAATACCTTCATTGAAGATTGATTAATTCAAATTCACGCCAAGTAGGACCATTTTGGAGCCTGCCAAGGATTTCTTGATTCTGTTTTATTTCAATATAATTAATATTTTTCTTTCTTAGATCAATAAAAATAGGAATTTGTAGACTAGACATTCTTTAAATTAACTCTCATATTTATCCCTTCACCAACATACAAATCGTTAATATACTAAAAATGTTCTTGACAAATTTATGATTTTTTTAGAGCCACACATATATTTCTTTAATAGTTGATCACTAATAACAATTTTTACAAAATAAAACAAATAAATAACCAAGAGTTACTACTCAAATAATTGTTGAGGGTTATATGTGGTAACTTTTTAAACGTGTGTCGGTGCTATTTAATTATATATCAGGAAAATAATCAGAGGTCTCAAATTTATTCAGACTCTAATATTGTTAGATACGAAGCATTTGACACCAAGATGTGAAACAAAAAAAATATCAAGATTAATAATATATATGTTGTCTCTTAATTATCATAAATTATAATCTTGATCATTGTGTTTTACGACTAAGCATATTTAGTTTTCAAATAATTAAAATATGTGTTTTTGATCTCATTATATTGTTGACAACTCAAAAAATAAATGTAACGACATGTTCCCGTCGTTATGAAAAAGCCAATAGGAAAATAATTTGGGCCAGAAAACTTTTGAGTAGTGACTTGGGAATTCCTAGCCTAGTCCAGATTTGGACGAATCTGAGTCAGGTGAGGTCTAGGGAAATCTGGTAATGAAGGAGAGAGTTAATTATGAATTTGATTACAGGAGTGGATAGCCAAGACGTTAGGGAGCCCGTACGACTTTATAGAATCGAATTTAGGTGAGTAGAACTCCCGAAACTGATCTTAGCGTGAACATATAGTTTTTGAACATCAAGGATTGAAGGTGTGTTGTGAAGTGGGAGTTTGGAACTCAAATTTCGACTCTCTGTCTCCGTGCAAGCCGCCAAGGCGAGGCCGCTGTGGCAGGATGGGATCCACCGTAGTGGGCCAGTTGTGACTTAAGTCGGGAAAAAACCTCAATTTTGTTATTTTTCTGCAAACTTCATTCGTGAGAGCTAAGAGACGATCCAGGGCTATTTCTTGACAGTTTCCCACATTTTCTAGCGCTAAAGGTAAGACTTTTACTCCCCTAATCCATTTTTTGATCCGTAGAACTTAGATTCTTGGGTAATTATAATTGGGGGAGGGTTTTGGCCTGGAATTAATGGTGGGAAAAGCCTAATTGAACATTAGGATCTTGAGTTTGGCCATGGATAGATAGATTGATTATTATCCGGGTAAATTAGGCCTTGTTTATTGATCTTTGTGTTAATTGATTGTTTTTAGACCAAGAACAAGCGAAAAGAATCCGGAAAGGGAAGACTCAAGTTTCTTAGGAGGATTCAAGCTTGGTTTCGAGGTAGGTGATGGTTTGATTTCCTGTTTGTGTGATATATGTCGGTAATTGCTTCATTGTATGCATGCATGTATGTGAATGATGCAATGTAGATCAAACCTAATGAAAATGAGTATGAATGAACAATTGCATTCCATGAACCTAATACTTGATTGTATGATTGTGAGTAATGTTCATTGTGGGTGTGATTGTGATTGTGCTGATTGGATGGTGTGTCACGTTTTGACACATATATTGGATCAGGTGTCACGTTCCAACACATATATTGGATCGGGTGTCACGTTCCGACACATATTGGATCGGGTGTCACATTTCGACACACTAACAGTTTGGGTGTGGGTTCCATGAGAGGACCATTCTGATTATTACATTCATATGTATCGTCATTGATATTGTGAACTATATGTTTCTCTTGAAATGATAAATGAACTATGCATTCTGTATATGTGTGTTTACTGTGTTGTTATTGCTTGCGTGTATTTCACTTACCGGAATTGCCGCGTGATGAGTCTTAGATTTGGACTCATTTTGGGCTTTGTTTTGATAATTTGAGTGTCCTAAACTGTTAATTTATGCTATGAACTGATGTATAAACCTTGACTTTTAGGTATGTGGATTGAGGAGCAAAGCAAGGACACTAATAGACAAAAAGGGCAAAATAAGCTAAAGAAGGGAAGAAAAGCAAACCTGATGATCGCCAAGAGCACTTGGCGAATCGTTGAGTTTCCCCTAGCCCGCCTAATTTTACAGTGCACCGTGCCTGAAACGAGAGGAATTTGGGCGAACGTTACTCCATATTGGCGAATCACCGAACCGATCGGAGAAACAAGATTGCATCGCCAAAACCACTGAACGAGACAAAGATGAAGTTGAATTGGCGAGCCAAAGGACTAAAGGCCGGATCACAGAAGTGATTGGCGATCCCGATGTAGACCGCCTAAAATTACAGTGCATGATGGATGAAAGCGTAAAGAAAGAAGGCGATGGAGAAGGATGATCGGCGAGTCGCCGACTGGTCGGCTAAGCCCGATTTTCTTCGCCCATACGCCCTAAAAAGCCATATCTCAGATCTGTATAAATTGATTTTTGGAAGAGAGAGAAGGCATCCAGTCATTGTGGAACGAAATAGAGAGAATAAAAACACTATTCTTATTGATTTTAAGCAATTTTTTGCAAGAGATTTCAATTGGGTGTTGTAATAGAAAAGATATTATTCATCTTAGAACTTTGATTTTCAATACCCAGCTATGGAGCATGTATTAGGTACTGAATTTCTTTCTTTTATGATGATTAGCTAAAACCCCAATCTTGGGGGTTTGACAATGTGATTAATTGCTGATTTTGGTTTGATGGGTGTTCGTTGTTATCAATTTTAGTGCTAATTCAAAGTGGGTCTGACTTATCATTGTGGTTTAACTACTCTATTGTATGTTTATTTCAATATAATTTAGTTTTTTATGCTTGCTTGAGAAAGAAGTGTAAAGCTAAAGTGATAAGTTGGCACTCATAGTTAGTGGGTCATGATGGATTCAGCTCAAGAGAGTGAATCCCAAGACTCATTCTATGTATCCAGCTTGAGAGAGAGGATGTAGTGAGGTTGTGGGCTGGTCTTTATGTTTAACACATTGAGGTTTGAGAGAACTCAATTGAAATGAGGTAGTTGTTTGAGAGAAAAACACTTCTTCTAAAGTTCATCTTACCCATGAAGAGTTAACACTTTTGGTTAGCAATTTGCACCCATTAAGTTGAGTTTAGTAATTGGTTGGTCAATCCCCCAAGTATCTTTCTTCTATTTGATTGTTCCTAGTTAATTGTTGAGATTGATTCTGATCTAACAACCCCTTACCTTGACATTGATGTCACCCTTCAAATTTTATTAATAATTTTCGAAAACCTTTATTCCCTCAGCTACAAAAATCACTATTGTAACTTCATATTTGAATTCAAAATAAAACTACTCTCTGTGGGATCGACTCCAATTCTTTTGTTGGGTTTATACCACTTAATGATCGTCTACACCTAGTATCAGATAAGGTGTAGTTGATACGTTAATCAAAATGGTGCCGCTGCCGGGGAGTGGTGTTGTTTAGAATTCTCTTATCGAAGTTTAATTTGTGATCTTTCTTTGGTAACTCGGCCAACCATTTGCTAGTTTCACCCGTAAAGATAATGGAAACAACCTGAGGCAGACTAATTCTTGTGACACGTTCTTGAATGAGAACGGACTATAAACATCCATGAAGTTCCACATATGTTCAGGTGGGTCCTCATAAGCTAATCATCCATAAAGTCCTTTCATTTGGAGAAGATAGAGTGTTACGTTGGTAACATGGAATATCGCCTTTCCTTCGGTTGCCGAAAAATAGATTGCACCAATTCTACCCATTTGAATTGGGTTATGTACGCTATTAAGATCGTCAATATCGCCTTGGTGGCCCATTTGGCTACCGTTACTCCCTGCCTCACTCATATCTTCTTCTGTTCAACACAACCAACAAAAACACAAAACAAATTAAATCGTTTCAACTTCAGTCTACGATGAGGCAAATAAAGTTACATAGACATTATGTGAACTTTTAGCATCTCGTTGTGACTAGCCGATTGTAAAAAGAGTCTCTTGTGAAGAACATTGCACACTAGCTAGAAAGTGTGGAGTCTTGTTAGATATTGGTACCAATGCCTTGAGTGATGAGAGTACTTTGAACATTCTATGTGATGACACCTAGAATTTGCCCTGTTGGTCCGGTTGACTAAGTGATGCAAGCACTTGAAATGATCTTAGGCAAAAATTTTAAAGAGTGAAACAATTTGACAATATACCTCTTTTGTGGCCAACCTTGTGAGATGTGTGAACATTGCTTGAACCCTATTGAGCCTTATCCTTTTCTTGAATAAACTTGAACAATTGTGATCCTTCTTTATCCATTTACCCATAACTTTCATGAAGTGTGGTTTGTTGGATAGCCAACTTAGACTGAAAGCCTAAGTTGGCGGTGTGGTGAAAAGAGAAGGAAAATCAAGAAGTGTGAGAAATAATCACCCCCCTTGAGTAATGGTTTTGAAAAAGATGGAACCCTTCCATGCAAAAAAAAAAGAATGAAAAAGGTTGTGAAATAAAGTAGTGGAAGTTGCAAAAGAAATGGAGTATCTGGTAGTTGTTGTGAAGTTGAATAATGGGGTGGATTGTGAGCATGAGGTAAATGTTAAAGAAAATAAGAAAAAGTGATGTTCATACCACAATTCATGAAGGTAGAAGCCACTAAACCTAAATGAACATACCTTGACACTCAACCCCGTTACAAGCCATGAAAAGACCTTTGTGATCTTGAGTGAGCTGAAACAAATATCGATTGGAAAATAAGGGAAAACCTATGGGTGAAGTCATGCATGTGTTCATCTTTGTGAGTGTGTGCGTTGTATGTGATTCCGGAACATTAAATTGTTGAGAAGGTGTGTGTGACTATGGAATCATCTTTATTGAGAGGGCATCTGAGTACCTGTGTTGAGCTTGAACTTGCATTTGAAGCAAGTATGGTGAACTTGAGTATCTTTGATAATGGTGAGTCACAACTTAAATCTTTAAGTGCACAATTGATCATTGCATGAGTAAGTTGAACCTTGTTGTGTGCATTCATGTTGAGTCTTATGCAACACTATTTGAGGCATCCTTTTTGAACTACTAATCTTGAGTTTTACTTGAGGACAAGAAAAAGTTTAAGTTAGGGGTGTTGATGAGTCTTAGATTTGGACTCATTAGGGGGGTTTGTTTTGATAATTTGATTGTCCTAAACTATTAATTTATGCTATGAACTGATGTATAAACCTTGACTTTTAGGTATGTGGATTGAGGAGCAAAGCAAGGACACTAATAGGCAAAAAGGGCAAAACAAGCTAAAGAAGGGAAGAAAAGCAAACCTGATGATTCCCAAGAGCACTCGGCGAATTGCTGAGTTTCCCCTAGCCCGCCTAATTTTATAGTGCACCGTGCCTGAAACGAGAGGAATTTGGGCAAACGGTACTCCATATTGGCGAATCGTCGCACCGATTGGCGAAACAAGACTGCACCGCCGAACGCACTGAACGAGACAAAGATGAAGTTGAATTGGCAAGCCAAAGGACTAAAGGGCAAATCATAGAAGTTATCGGCGATCCCGATGTAGACCGCCTAAAATTACAGTGCATGATGGCTGAAAGCTTGAAGAAAGAGGTGATGGACAAGGATGATCAGCGAGTCGCCGACTGGTTGGTGAAGCCCGATTTTCTCCGCTGATCAACCCCAAAAAGCCACATCTTAGATCTATATAAATTGATTTTTGGAAGAGAGAGAAGGCATCCAGTCATTGTGGAACGAAATAGAGAGAACAAAAACACTATTCTTATTGATTTTAAGCAATTTTTTGCAAAAGATTTCAGTTGGGTGTTGTAATAGAAAATATATTATTCATCTTAGAACTTTGATTTTCAATACCCAGCTATGGAGCATGTATTAGGTATTGAATTTCTTTCTTTTATGATGATTAGCTAAAGCCCCAATCTTGGGGGTTTGTGATTAATTGCTGATTTTGGCTTGATGGGTGTTCGTTGTTATCAATTTTAGTGCTAATTCGAAGTGGGTCTGACTTCTCGCTGTGGTTTAACTACTCTATTGTATGTTTATTTCAATATAATTTAGTGTTTAATGCTTGCTTGAGAAAGAAGTGTAAAGTTAAAGTGATAAGTTGGCACTCATAGTTAGTGGGTCATGATGGATTCAGCTCGAGAGAGTGAATCCTAAGACTCATTCTATGTATCCAGCTTGAGAGAGTAGATGTAGTGAGGTTGTGGGCTGGTCTTTATGTTTAGCACATTCAGGTTCGAGAGAACTCAATTGAAATGAGGTAGTTGTTCGAGAGAAAAGTACCTCATCTAAAGTTCATCTTACCCATGAATAGTTAGCACTTTTGGTTAGCAATTTGCACCCATTAAGTTGAGTTTTGCAATTGGTTGGTCAATCCCCCATGTGTCTTTCTTCTATTTGATTGTTCCTAGTTAATTGTTGAGATTTATTTCTGATCTAAAAACCCCTTACCCTGACATTGACGTCACCCTTCAAATTTTATTAATAGTTTCCGAAAACCTTTATTCCTTTAGCTACAAAAATTACTATTGTAACTTCATAATTGAATTCAAAATAAAACTACTCTCTATGGGATCGACCCCAACTCTTTTGTTAGGTTTATACTTCTTAACGATCGTCTACACCTAGTATCGGATGAGGTGTAGTTGATACGTTAATCACCACGTGATCCTACCAGTACACTATGGTTTGTGTACTGATACTGCACTTGCTCGTTCTTTGTTGAGTACAAGGCATCTTTAGGTGGCTATTGATAGACTTCAGCTAGGAGATCAGTGATCGAGACCGGATACAAGGGTGAGCCTGTTCTTTCTGGCTGCCATGGATCCATCCTTAGTTTAGTCCACTCTTTTCGGACTTAGACTATTTATATTTTTAAACATTGCTTATGTTTAGTTTTGGGTTGTACCCATTCTCTTAGACTTGTTGGTTAGTAGTTTTGGTACAATGACTTTCGGGTTCTAGGGGTTGAACTTCCGCATTAATTATGTTTCGTTGTTTTAGTTGAACTCTTGGAGTTTATGGGAACTCCATTTTTATTGTCATTTAAACCTTCTTCCGTATCTGAAATGCTTAGTTTTTCGTTAAGTTGCTTAATTGGGTTGTAGTGATGGTTGTCCCACGGGAGGGTTAGGGTGGGTGTCAATCACGACGGTTATGGTCGTGACAAAGTTGGTATCAGAGCCCTAGGTTTGTTGATCTCATTGTACCAAAATAAGTCTAGTAGAGACTTGCAGAACGGTACAGAGATGCCTATAATTTTCTTCGAGAAACTATATGACTTTAGGAAATCTCTCTGTCTTCTTTTCCTTCGTGCTATGACTTGATTCCAATTGGTATCTAGTGATCCAAATTGGTATCTAATCTCTTCCACTCTTTTATCCGTGGATTGTTAACATGCGTTACAATGGAGTCAGGCCCGTAGATCCCATCATTGAGCCAGCTGAGGAGCCCGCAACAAGATGCCGCTGTCGAGGCAGGGGTAGAGGGAGAGCAATTGTTAAGGATCATCAACAGACACTTCATTGAGACACCCACCTTGGCAGCCTTGGACGGTCATCCATATGCCCTAAATAGGTTGTGGACGCCTAAACGGACCATCTAAGGTGCCGTGAAGGGTCCATGGTCCATTTTGGGTTCTTGGACTTCCCTGTTACCCATCTTTAGTCCTTTTCAAAGTCCGAGGTGTTACACAGATGATTCAAATTTTTAAGAGTAAAATTGCGAGGTGTTATAAAATGATTCTGGTCTTAACTTAGAAATTTTCAGGGTGTTATAGTTTTGTACCATTTCTAATAGTTCAAAGGTATTTTAGGTCATTTTCCATTTTTAAAAAAAATTGTAACTCTTAAGATTAAGTATTTCATTCGACGTAAATTTTATATACTTGGTTTCAATAGATATTCTTACCTTGAATCCTACAAATGTGACATCAATGCTCAATAAACCCTTAGGGGTTGTTTGGTTATTGGTTAGAGTTATGCATATAATAGTTATGCAGGGTTTAATTATGTTGGGTTTAGTTATACAGGCATTAGTTATGTAGGTTGTCACGCCCCAAGTCTACCCTCTGGACGTGGCCGACACTCGACAACCATTGTTGGTCCCCAAGAAAACCCTTGGCCCGACTCATTACTCAGTGGAAGACTTACTCAAATGAAATAGGAACCTAAAAGTGCATAATCAAACTCAACATATCTCCGTTATGAATTTCTCAATATTTAACTGGAAATACTCAGTAAAACATAAATACTGACTCAAGGTTTTTAAAAATCAACAGGAACAATGAAAGACTCCTCATACTACTATTGTTTACGAAGCCTCTATATACTATGATAGATGTCGGAACAAGACCCACGACATCTTAACACGACTTAAATGTAAATGTGGAACCCTCCGGAAAGTAAGGAGTCTCCCCAAAGCTAGCTGGAGTGCAAATTGTATAAACGGAGCGCATGTTGATGACCCTTGTAATATCTCGCAATTTGAAATAACTAGAAAAAAGCTTATAATTGGAAATAGTCATTTTTGGAAAGAATGAAAATCTGGAAATTTGTTTAAGTTAGGAAAAGTTGAGTTTTGGTCAACTTCAAATGGCCATAACTCCTATCTCAAGATGATTTAGGTGTACTTCCAAATATGGTTGGAAAGCACTTGGAATGATCTTCCCAACGCCGCCGAGTTTGCGCGATTTTGAGTTTGTATGAGTAAGTTATGCCTTTTGAAAGTTGGGGGCTGTTAGATTAAGGAAAGTCTAATCAGGATTTTGGAAGGGTAATTTAGTCTTTTCCTTACCTAATTATTCTAATTCATTTTTAGGAGTTGAATTGGGATAAAAGTCAGATTTAGTTTGTTTAGAAAAGTGAATTTTACGCTAGGGCTTGGAAAAGAGGAGAAAGGAGAAGAACGTTCAAGATTCGTTGATTTCATCAAGGATAACTAGTGGATTTCGTCGGGGGTGATCCCTAAAAGGTATGTGAGATCACATAGTGCTGGGTTAGTTCACCCACGCGCCAATCATAATTCAATTTCAGCGAAATTATTAGATTGGGAAGTAAATCCTTGAGTTCTTGATGAAATTCGTTAGAAATCTTGTGGGTTGTGTTTATGGAGTTTTCTTGAGATTGATTCATGTTGTTAGTTGTGTTTTTCGAGTAGAATCTGATGTATATTGAGGGTACAAATGATTCTAAGTGTTTGGGGAAAGAACCATTGAAGTTTAGAGGGTTTAGAGATGAAAAACGAGCATGAAAAAATGGGAATTTTCTGGGCAAGGGCATGGGGCACCGCGCCTCTCAGAGCTCCCCACTTCAAGCTCTTTAGAGTCTGAAGTTTGGGCTCTGGGGTGATGCACCAGCCAAAGCGCCACAACTTCAGTTCTGAAGTTTGTGCTCTGGCTCCCCGCGCCTTTCAGAGCGCCAAGGTTGTCAGTTCTTCCCATTTCTTCCCCAATCTCTCGTACTAGTTCCTTAGCAATGTACCTATGTTTTCTAGTTGATTCCAACACTCTAAGGTACATCTAGACATCATGAAATCATCAATAAACATGAGATCATGAACCTTGAATACATAATCCAATTCAAGGAAAGTTAGGATCAAAGTCAAGAGAAGTTAAAAGTCAAGTCTAGAAGTTAAGAAGCAAGTCAAAGCAAAGTTTGTAAAGTTTTCAAAAGTCTTTAATGAATGTTTTAACTTTGTTTTAAGACTTAAGTTTTCAAGTTAAGCAAAGAGTAAAGAGTTGAGTTCATTTCCCAAAAAATTATAAGGGAACTAAGTATTCCTAAAGAGTTTATAAATGTTTTCACATTTGAGCAAGAAAAGGGAACATCGTTTCCAAGAGAGCTTTTAAACTAAGTTTTGAGTAATTATCTCAAACCAAAGAAAGAAGTTTGTTTTAAAACATATGAGCTAAGTATATTTTGGGAGTAGTATTGAGCACCGATATGGGGATACGAATTCATATTAACTCAAGTCTCCATAAACCATGTAGCCATCATGGGTAGTAAATGATCATACTTTTTAGATGACTCCTTAAGGTGCTTTTAGCATAGACTAGTGGATCCACTAAGTTAAGCGTTCTATATGACGGCAAAGTATAGGATAGTTCTGGCAGCGTGGGCAAGACGCTGTATCACCACTTAGACTCATAGTGGTGGTTGTCGGTTAGAGAAACTCCCACAAAAACTATATTACTTTATTATATGGGTAAAGTTGAGTTTGTTATTGCATTTTCTTTAACGAACTAAGTTGCTTTTATTGTTTTACAAAGCTTTTCATATATTGCATGTGTTTCATTGCTTTATTTTAAGTTAAGTATTCATGAGTTGAGAAGAGCCAAGGTACGTGTTTCTTTCAGATTCCTTTCAAGCTTAAGTTGTGTTTAGCATTCCAACTCGCATGCTCGTACATTCAATGTACTGATGCCAGTTGGCCTACATCGTCTTATGATGCAGACGCATGTTACTAGGATCAGCATCCAGCGCCTCGTTAATTAGGTTCAGCACTCAGAGTTAGTTGGTGACCCTCCTTGTTTTCGGAGGGCTCCTTTTTACATTGCTTTCTAGTTTTCAGTTGTTAGGATGATCGGGGGTCCTGTCCCGACATCCCTCTTTGTTTTAGAGGCTTCATAGACAGTTAGTAGTTCAATGTCTTACTCTATCATTCAGATGTTGTTTAAAGACTTCAGTTGCCGTTTTGGCTAAGTTTTATATCTCCTTAAAGTTATGTTTTGAGATTATCTTGTTAAGTTAAGTCTTCCACTGAGTTAAGTAAGCTAAGCCAAGGGTTCGCTTGGGGCCATCAATGGTTCTGGAGTGCCAGCCATGTCCAGGGTGTAGGCTCGGGGTGTGACAAACTTAGTATCAGAGCACATAGTTCAAGAGTCCTAGGGAGGCTATGAAGCCATGTCTGTAGAGTCCTAGTTATTGGTGTGAAGTGCACCACATCTATAATTAGAAGGCTGTAACACTTATGAAAATTTTGTCACTTCTTTCACACTCCTTTCGTGCGTTAGAGTTTGATCTCTAAAAAGTTTACTTCTAATCCGTGCTTGCGCGTGTTTTTAGATAATCATGCCTCCACGAAGAGCTGTTAGAGGTCGCCCTGCTAGATGAAATGTTGAGGAACAAGAGTTACCAAATGCACCTGAAGTGCAACCTCAAGGGGAAGTCACTAATGCTGAATTCAGAGAAGCAATTAGGATGCTGAGTCAAGCTGTTACTAACTAGGTTGGGCAGCAAAGAGGAGCTCAACAAAAAGGGGCTGACACTTCAATGATTCGTGAGTTCTTGAGGATGAATCCTCCAAGCTTCACTGGTTTGAGCACTACTGAGGATCCAAATAACTTTATTGTGGAGCTGAAGAAGGTATTTGATGTTATGCATGTGGCCGATACTGAGCGAGTTGAACTAGCTGCCTATCAATTGAAGAATGTTGCTAGAACTTGGTTTGACTAGTGGAAGGAGGGTAGAGTTGAGGATGAACCACCTGCGAGTTAGGCTTGTTTTGAGGAGGTTTTATTGGGGCGTTTCTTCCCCCATGAACTTAAAAAGGCTAAGGTTCGAGAATTCCTCACACTAAAGCAAGATTCTTTGAGTGTTCATGAGTATGGGTTGAAATTCACCCAGCTGTGCCGTTATGCTCCGGAGATGGTTGTGGATATGAGGAGTAGGATGAGTTTGTTTGTTGCTGGGTTGTCTCATTTATCGAGCAAGGAGGGCAGGGCTGCTATGCTAATTGGGGACATGGACATATCAAGGTTGATGGCCTATGTGCAACAGGTTGAGGAAGAGAAGTTGAGGGATAAGGAGGAATTCAGAAACAAGAAGCCTAAAATCGGAAATGAGTCCGAGCAGCAGAAAAGTAATGTGAACTGTTCGTCCTTTCAACAGAAGCAAAAGGGACCTGTTCTATCATCTGCTAGTGCACCTGCACCCAGAAACAAAGGTGAGAATAATGGCCAAAATTCACAGAACTTCAAAGCTAGACCTGCACAGTCTTAGGGTAGTGTGGCATAAGGAGGTAATTGGGCTCCTGCATGTTCTAGGTGTGGTAGAACCCACCCAGGTAAGTGTCGTGATGGCTAGACAGGTTGCTTCAAGTGTGGACAAGAGAGTCAATTCATGAAAGAGTGCCCTAAAAACATGCAATGTAGTGGAAATCAGGGCAATAGAGCCCAATCTTCATCAATTGCTCCACCAGACAAGGCTGCGCCTAGAGGAACTACTTCCGATACCGACGGAGGAGCAAATCGTCTTTATGCAACCACTAGTCACCAAGAGCAAGAAAACTTTCCAGATGTTGTCACTGGTATGATCCAAGTCTTTGACTTTACTGTTTATGCTTTGCTAGACCCAGGAGCGAGTTTATCTTTTGTAACTCCATATGTTGCTATGAATTTTGATGTTATTCCTGAGCAACTTAGTGAACCATTTAGTGTTTCTACACCTGTTGGTGAGTCTATTCTAGTAGAGAGAGTCTATCGTAATTGTCCCATTTTCGTCAATCACAAGAGTACCCGGCAGAGTTAATTGAGTTAGACATGGTAGATTTTGATGTTATTTATGGTATGGACTGGCTTCATGCCTGTTATGCCTCAGTTGATTGTAGAACTCGAGTTGTCAAGTTCCAGTTTCCAAATGAGCCAGTCTTAGAGTGGAAAAGTAGTTCAGCAGTGCCTAAGGGTCGTTTCATTTCGTACCTTGAGGCGAGAAAGTTAGTTTCTAAGGGTTGTATCTATCACTTAGTCCGAGTTAATGACTCTAGTGTTGAGATACCTCCCATTCAGTCAGTTTCTATAGTAAAAGAGTTTCCAGAAGTCTTTCCTGATGGTCTACCCAGAGTCCCTCCTGAGAGAGAGATAGACTTCGGTATAGATATTCTTCTAGATACTCATCATATCTCTATTCTTCCATATAGAATGGCACCAGCCGAATTGAAAGAGCTTAAAAAGCAGTTGAAAGATTTGCTAGATAAGGGTTTCATTCGACCAAGTGTCTCACCTTGGGGCGCTCCGGTCTTGTTTGTGAGAGAGAATGATGGTTCCCTTAGGACGTGTATAGATTATCGTCAGTTGAACAAGGTTACCATCAAAAACAAATATCCTCTTCCAAGAATTGATGATTTATTCGATCAACTTTAGGGTGCTTCTTATTTTTCTAAGATAGATCAGATCTGGCTACCATTAGTTGAAAGTAAGGGAATATGATATTCCAAAGACAACATTCAGGACCCGTTATGGTCATTGAATTACTGGTCATGTCCTTTGATTTGACCAATGCACCTGCAACATTCATGGACCTTATGAATAGAGTATTCAAACCTTATTTAGATATGTTTGTTATCGTCTTCAGTGATGACATACTAATCTATTCAAGGAATGAAGAAGATCATGCTAGTCATCTCAGAATAGTTCTTCGGACTTTGAAAGATAAAGAGTTATATGCTAAGTTCTCTAAATGTGAGTTTCGGCTTGAGTATGTGGAGTTCTTAGGTCACATTGTGTCTGGAGAGGGAATTAATGTTGATACTCAAAAAATTGAGGCAGTACAAAATTGGCATAGACCCACATCTCCAACTGATATTAGGAGTTTCTTGGGTTTGGCTAGCTATTATAGAAGGTTTGTAGAAGGGTTCTCATCCATTTCATCTCCTTTGACCAAGTTGACTAAGAAAATAGTGAAATTTCAATAGTCTGAAGCATGTGAGAAAAGCTTTCAGGAATTGAAAAAGAGGTTGACTACTGCCCCAGTTTTGACCTTACCAGAAGGTATTCAAGGTTTTGTGGTGTATTGTGATGCATCTAGAGTTGGTTTGGGTTGTGTGTTAATGCAGAATGACAAAGTTATAGCTAATGCCTCTAAACAGTTGAAGGTTCATGAGACGAATTACCCAACCCATGACTTAGAGTTGGTTGCTATAGTATTTTCTTTGAAGATATGGCGTCATTATTTGTATGGTGTTCATGTTGATGGATTCACTGATCACAAGAGTCAAAGAGCTACATATCAGACAAAAGAAGTGGTTATAATTACTCAAGGATTATGACAAGACTATTCTTTATCACCCATGTAAGGCTAATGTTGCTGCTGATGGATTGAGCAGGTTGTCTATGGGTAGTGATATACCGTGAGTTTACGGTATTTCTAATACATTTCACTTACAAGTTGTGTATGTCTAAGGCCTTTTTGTATTGGTTTTTATGTGTTTTTGTCATATTTTGCAGGAAAGACGTATAGGCGCGGAAGTAAAGACACAGCTAAAAGAAATGCAGAAAAGGGCATATACGAAGGTGATCTACGGACCGTAGGTCCATTGATGCTCCGTAGATGGTGGTCATAGATCAGCAGGCAAGGCCTGGAAGGCAAATCAGGGAAATCAGACCAAGTGTGGAACCACGGTGACCATTGACGGTCCGTAGATTAATCTACGGACCGTCCTGTTGATCCGTAGATTGATACTGCGAGGGTTCCAGAACTTGATTTTTGAAGATTCTAAGTATGGAGCCACAGAGAGGGATTGACAGACCGTAGATCGATCTACGGTCTGTATTGCAGTTCCGTTGTTTGCTTCAGAGAAGCTAATTTTTGGAAGCTGAAATATTTTCTAAGTCTTGGATGACGGAAGGGACTCATGGACCGTGGATCCATTGACGGTCCGTAAATCAGTCTCGTGGAATGAAGACGCGTGCCTGAACAAACTTTCCTTATTTTGTTTCCCTTTTAATTTAGGACTTGTTTTCTATAAATAAGGTATGTAAACCTCGTTTTTGGGGGTTGGATTTTATTACTTTTGTTCTAGTTCTTGACTTGGGAGATTAACTTGCAACTTTAGCAATTATTAATTTCCTAAGATCGTTTTGAAGATTTTGGAGTTGCAATTCAAGTTGAATTTCTGGGTTTATTATTCTTCTTA
>JAJOOR010022430.1:0-34499 GCA_036250505.1 Solanum acaule | reverse complement strand
GGTAATCAACAAGAAAAGAATTATCAACATAGATTTAGTGTGATACTATCTAATAGGCTAGTGTCGATTGGTGCGAAGTAATAACTGAGCCAAACATCGATTATGATGTCTAATATGAGGTAAAGGTAAGAGTTAGTAAATTATACACATGTAGCCGGACCAAGGGGCGGGGTGAAATTCTCTAGATGCCGGACCAAGGATTTAGAGATACCTAACTTATCACTTTGCAGGTAGTACACTAGGAAAGGATTGCTATTACTAGGATTATTGCGTTATGAGCTTGTGGGGAACACGTATCCCCTAGTTATTTCTCTCATCTTGATAACAACCAAAATTGAGTTTTGATTATAGATTAGTTATTAAATTCTTACAATTTGTTTCACAAAAACCCCTCTTTTTATTACTTGTTTCTGGAAGTAATTTGACTAATCGAATATAATTGTTGGTTAAATTAAAGTCTAAACAATTTTCCTCGTGGGATCGACCCCAACCTACAAGTTGGGTTCTTTATTTGATAACGACCGCTTATGCTTCTTTAGGGAGGTTTAATTTGAGCGTATCAGTATACAGAAATTTCCCTGTAACAGTCTCTCAGAAAGTCACCTCAGCAGATCTTGTAAAGTTAGAAATGGTAGATTTTGATATTATTATAGGCATGGATTGGTTGCATTCATGTTATGCCTCAGTCGATTGTAGAACTAGGATCGTTCGGTTTCAGTTTCCAAGCGAGCCAGCCTTAAAAGGGAAGGGTAGTAGCTTAGTGCCTACATGTCAATTTATCTCTTACCTTAAAGACAGGAAAATGATTCAAAAGGGTATATCTATCATCTTGTTCGGGTTAAGGATTCAAAATCTGAAACCCCAACTTTTGAGTCAGACCTAGTTTTAAATAAGTTTCCAGAACTGTTCCCAGAAGATCTTCCCAGAGTTCCTCCTAAAAAGGAAATCGACTTCGGAATTGATCTCCTTCCAGATACCCAGCCTATTTTGATTCCTCCGTATAAAACGGCTCCAGTCGATCTTAATGAATTGAAAGAATAGTTGAAATACCTTCTAGATAAGGGCTTCATTAGACCTAGTATCTATCCATTGGGTGCTACAGTGTTGTTCGTGAAAAAAATGATGGTTCTCTCAGAATGTTCATTACCTATCGGCAGTTGTACGAAGACACAATCAAGAATAAATATCATATCCCTAGGATTGATGACTTGTTCGGCCAACTTCAGGGTGCTAGTCATTTTTCAAAGATAGACCTCATATGCGGCTATCATCAGCTCAAAGTCAGATATAGTTACATTCTGAAGACAACCTTCAGAACTCGGTATGGCCATTATGAATTTGTAGTTATGTCTTTCGACCTAACAAATGAACAAGGTGTTCAAATAGTATTTGGACTTGTTCATTATCGTCTTTATTTATGATATCCTTATTTATTCTCGGAGTGAGCAAGAGCATGTGACTCATCTGAGAGTTGTTCTGCAGACTCACAAAGATTGCCAGTTATTCGCAAAGTTCAGAAAATGTGAATTCTAGTTACATTCGGTCCCTTCCGTTGGTCATGTGGTATCTAGCGAAGGAATTTGAGTGGATTCTCATAAAATAGAGGTAGTAAAGCAATGGCCCAGATCCACCTCTTCAACGGATAACAGAAGTTTCTTGAGTTTGGCTGGTTATTACATGAGGTTTGTTGAAGGATTCTCATCCATAGCTTCCCTATTGACCAAGTTGACTCAGAAAAAGGTCAAATTTCAGTGGTCAGACAAGTGTGAGAAAAGCTTCTTAGAACTGAAGACTAGGTTGACTACAACTCCTGTCTTGACTCTACCAGATGGTTCAGATGGTTATGTGATCTATTGTGATGCATCCAGGGTCGGCCTAGGTTGTGTGTTGATGCAGCGAGGTAAGGTCATAGCTTATGCTTTTAGACAACTTAAGGTACATGAGAAGAACTACCTGACTCATGACCTTGTGCATGCAACTGTAATATTTTCCCTAAAGATTTGGAGACTTTACTTGTATAATGTTCACGTAGATGTGTTCACAGATCATAAGAGCCTCCAGTATGTGTTCACCCAGAAAGAGTTGAATCTTAGTCAGAGGAGATGGCTTGAATTCCTCAAGGACTATGACATGAATGTGTTTTACCATCCTGGTAAGGTCAATGTAGTGGCTGATACTTTCAGCACACTGGCTATGGGTAGTGTAGCACATGTTGAGGAAGAAATGAAGGCATTAGCAAAAGATGTTCACCGACTTGCTCGCTTAGGAATTGGTCTTACGGATATGTCAGATGGCGATGTGATAGTCCAAAATAGATCAGAATCTTCACTAGTAGCGGAGGCTAAGGAAAAATAGGATAGTGATCCTATATTACTTCAGTTAAAATGTATAGTTCATCAACAGAAAGTTGAGGTTTTCTCCCAAGGGGGAGATGGTGTGCTTCGTTACCAGGGTCGCTTATGTGTGCCTAATGTGGGTGAGTTGAGAATGCAGATTCTTACAGAAGCTCATAACTCCAGGTATTCCATTCATCCAGGTGCCACTAAGATGTATTGTGATCTACGTGAAGTCTTTTGGTGGAACGGCATGAAAAGGGACATAGCAGATTTTGGTGCTAAGTGTCCTAATTCTCAACATGTTAAGGTAGAACATCAGACACTAGGAGGTACGACTCAAGAGATTAACATTCCTACATGGAAGTGGGACGTGATCAAAATGGACTTCATTACAGGTTTACCTCGTAGACGCATGCAACATGACTCCATTTGGGTGATAGTAGATAAAGTCACTAAGTCCGCTCACTTCTTGGCTGTCAAGACTACAGATTCGGTGGAGGATTACCCTAAACTCTACATTAATGAGATAGTAAGGTTGCATGGGGATCCCTTGTCTATCATCTCAGATAGAGGTCCTCAATTTACCTTTTATTTCTGGAAATCTTTTCAGAAAGGTCTTGGTACTCAGGTGAATCTCAACACAACATTTTATTCACAGACAAATGGTCAAGTAGATCGTACCATTCAGACCTTAGAGGACATACTGAGAGCTTGCGTGATCAATTTCAAGAGCAGTTACGATGATCACCTACCTCTCATAGAGTTCGCCTATAATAATAACTATCATTCTAGTATTTAGATTGCCCAGTATGAGGCACTATATGGACGTAGATTTAGATCTCCAATTGGTTCGTTCGAAGTAGGGGAAGCAGCATTGATTGGGCCAGATTCGATTCATGAGGTTGTGGAGAAAGTTCAAATCATAAGAGATAGACTAAAGACAACTCAAAGTCGTCAGATATCCTATGCAGATGTGAGGATAAGAGACTTAGATTTTGAAATTGTTGATTGGTTTATCCTGAAGGTGTCACCCATGAAGGGGGTGATGAGATTTGGAAACAAATGAAAGCTCAGTCCCAGGCATGTAGGTCCTTACAGAATCCTAGAAAGGGTTGGTAAGGTGTCTTATGAGTTAGAGTTGCCAGCAGAACTAGTAGCGGTTCATCTAGTCTTTCACATTCCCTTGTTGAAGAAGTGTGTAGGTCATCCGACATCGATAGTACTATTAGAAAGTGTGGCTGTGAAGGATAGTCTCACTTATGAAGAAGGGAAATCTTACCTCTCGATTCATTGGCCCTTTTGAAATTTTGGCAAGTTGGAGAGGTGGTCTATAAGTTGGTCTTACCACCTAGCTTGTCAGTTCTGCATCCTATGTTTCATATCTCCATGCTCTGGAAGTATGTGTCAGATGATTCACATGCTCTTTAGCTCGATTCAGTATTGTTCAGTCCAGACTTGTTATTCGAGAAGGAGCCTATAGCTATATTGGATGGGTAGATTCAAAAGCTTAGGAACAAGGAGATTGCTTTAGTGAAGGTGTAGTGGAAGAACTGTTCTGTGAGGGAGGCGACTTGGGAGATAGATGTCAAACCCCAAGCCTACACCCTAGGCATAATGGTCACTCGAGAACCATCGTTGGCCCCCAAGCGACCCCTTGGCCTGGCTCATTACTCAGCGGAAGACTTACTCAAGTGAAATATAAATCTCAATTGCAAACTAAACTTATAAGGTCTCATAAATAATGAAGTTTAAATCAAAATACTCAATTTCAACATAATTGTTAAACTCAAAGTCTTTAAAACATCAACAAGGGGAAATGAGAAAAAGACTCTTCAACTACTACTGTCTATTAAGCCTCTAATAACTATGATGGAAGTACGGACAAGACCCACGGCCTCCTAAAAAACTGGAAAGTAAAATTGGAACCCTTTGAAAGCAAGAAGGCTCACCTAAGCTAACTGGGACTGCAAGTGATATCAACGGAGTGCCTGTTGATGACCCTGAATACCTATGTCTGCATCATGAAAAGATGTAGGCCTAATGGCATTAGTACATTGATTGTACGAGCATGTAAGGGGAACTATAAAACATAAACATAAACTTGAATTGATAAAAAGAGAAACATACTCTCCTCGTCTCAAATCAACTCATCAACTCAACTCAAGGATGCTCTACTCAACTCAAGAATACTCAATTCAACTCAAGAATACTCAACTCGACTCAGAAATACTCAACTCAATATAAAAGTAACCATAAAGATACAATTTATGTAACACTTTTAAAACATTAGATAATAACACAATGCATATGAAAATATACAATAATAAGCTTTTTACTCTTATTTGGGAGATTCTCTAATCGACAACGATCACTATGAGCTACGTGATGATACATCATCTCACCCACGGTGCTAGAACTTGCCGGAGTATAGGACATCCTCAACTAAGTGGATCCACTAAGCTATGCCTAAAAGCAATAAGGAATCATCTAAAAAGTATGATCATTTACCCATGTTAGCATACATGGTTTATGAGGATTTTGAGTTGTCTGAACTCGTTGCCATATCAGTGCTCAATACTACTCCGAATAATATATAACTCGTGCTCATATGTTTTAAAAAAATATAAATTCTCCTCAATTTGAGATAATTACTCAAAAGGATCTCTTAAAAGAGATAATTCTCATAAACTCCTCATGAAGTCATTTAGAAATCTAGGTTTCTTCTCGTTTAAATGTAAAAGTGTTACATACTCAGGAATACTTAGTCCCCTCATACTCATTTTTAAAAATACACTCAACTCTCCTCATCCTCATACTAATTTACTCAAGTCTTAAAACAAGTTATAAATAATTGTAAAAGACTTCTTAATATAGGGTTCATGCCGAATTATAGATGAGAACAACTCAACTCAAGGATCTCAATAACCATATAGAACTCAATATTCGGAACTCAAGAACTCAAAACTCAGAAATCAATGATACTACTCCTCTCAAGAACACTCAATACATAGAGTTCATGCGTAATTATGGACATGAACGACTCGACTTAAGGATCTCAATAATAATGTAGAACTCATGAGTACAACTCTTCTCATTCTCATGCCTACCTCCTAAAGACTTAGTTCAAAACTTTAGTTGATTTCAAAAGAACTCTCAATTTAACTCAAAGGTCCCTCTTGAACTTTCCTCTTAATTTTACTTCAATTTGAAATGTAATTTAAGATATATGATTAGGATATGTATAGGATCTCTCATGATTAATGGAGTTTTAGATAGTTAATACTAAGAAGAGAGCGAAGATACGATAAAAAGGAACTGAGACAGAAATAAAAATGGAAGAGAAGTGGGGGCAGACGACCCTGGCGCAAGGCACCAGCCCCTAAAATCCTGAAGGCCATTCTTGGCGCACTGCGGACGTGCTGCCCCAGCCCCTCTAGTGCTATGGGGGTGTTGCCCCAGCCATTCTGGCGTGTTGCCCAAGCCTGAGTCCAAAAACCCGGTGAACTTTCTAACTCAATTTCCATCCCTATCTCCTCTAGAATCAAATGATTTCCTCCAAAATCTCCTAGATTCATAAACCAAACACCATTCCAATGAAAACCCACACAACACTCTATCAAGAATCACACTCATTAGCAAGACCCTCGTCTCAAGAACTCAACAAGACCCTATTGTTAAATAATGAAGCAAAGACCTCAAAAATTGTTCAAGGATTTAATAATTTGACTTGAAGAACGAATTCATGGAAAACGTTTACATGATTGGCGTGAGGGCGAACAAACCTAACACTATGAAAACTTTTCCCTAATCTTATAATTGCTTTTGGAATGTTTAGAATTGACTTAGTCTGATTAGACCCCTTCACTTGAGTGGTTAAAATGTGTTAGGCTAGTGGGGTAAGGAAAAGACCAAAATACCTCTCCTTAAAATGGATGAAAAATGCCTAAATTAGAAAGGCTGCACTCAAATTAATATAACTCCTTCATAAAAACTATGAATTTAGCAAACCCGATAGCGTTGGAAAGAGGACTCGAAGACCTTCGATTTGATACCTCATGGGCCACCTAACTCATTTTGTGTTGAAAGTTATGGTCATTTTAAGTTGACCAAAGAATAATATTATAGAGAATTCAACTGGAAAGAAAGTTTCTAACTCAATTTATGCTATGGAATTTTAGCGACCTTAACATCTAAGAAAATTTTGAATCACTCGGCACAAATCTTATTCACTATAAAGACTGACTCGAGTCTTAACTTTGAAATTTTTGGGATGTTACAATATCTCCCCCTTGGGATCATTCGTCCTCGAATGACGGCTGGACTGAGAAAGGAAAGTGGTTACTCTTACTGTATTCAAGCCTAACTCAAAATCACAAAGTACTTAACATAGGATTATTATTCTGATCTAAATCACAAGATTCGGGTTCTATACCTCTGTAAGAAATCTCATCCCAAGAACACTACTCTTTACCATTTTATTCAGCTAACCTTGAACTCATATCACGAAACACCTAATGTATCACGCATTGTCCACATGTTAACAATACCACATTCAAGCTTAGAACCTTAACCACTCCTTAGACTCCTACTAACCTACTTTCTAAGAATTGATCATCCTCTTATAAGTTCTACCAACTGAACTTTCAAGCATTACCCCTAGGAAGCTGACTTAGTACTCATCAAAAAACCTTATCTCATATTTCCTCCACATTTATAACATTAGATGGAATAAACACACCATCAATCACAATAGAAAAATAGCAATCATATTTTCTATCATAAAACCACTACTATCAACAACACCACTCTCAACTAAAAAGAATAACTTAGAGAGCTTTATGGCAAAAGATCATAAGCATGATTCTTTTGAGATGCCTGAATATGCATGAAATAACATTATGTTGCTAGCTATAAAGAGTAAATCATGAATTTGTGAGATTGAACATACTATGAGACATGATTGCTTATATGAATAGGTTCATAGCATGAGATTGCTATCCATAACGTTATGGAGTAAGATTGAGATCAATGGGCTAAAGTCTTTGTCCTTCATTCTAGAAGTTGAGCATTGATATGAATCTCTCTAAAGTGTATGAGCATAGGTCATAGACACAATTATGATATTAGGAATATCAACAAGATGTTGTAATAACTGAACCTCGAGGAATACACTAGAGTATGAATGGATTGATGTACCTCTAAAACTCATTCGGAAAACATCACTATCTTATCCTTAACACGTGACTTGGTTTCTCATGTCATTATCTCCCCCTTAGGTCTAAAGCTGACAGTTGAAGGCTATGGATCTATTACATCATCTCTAAACTGGTCTACATTCCCTTTACTCTAATACACGGGAAAAGCTTATCTCATGACTATCGAACTCTCTATAAGCAGGTACTAAGACCTCTTTCTAGGGTGCTTCTCTTAACCTCTTTGCATTGGCTTCTTAGGATGCTTCATCTAACTCTTTTATGGGATCTCATCTGACTACATACAATCTCAGTACACCTCTTAATACTCTTGTTACTCAATGACTTAGCCGCAATTTATTACTCTCATCAAAATTTGGAATCCCATACTCGTACTACTCTCATTGGATGCAACTAACAATTGAATTTCCTCTCTTAATCTATGTCAAACCTACTAAATTAGATCTCAAAACAAATATCATCACCCTCAAGTTGTCATCCTTTTAATCATGACATGCATCTAAAATTCAAGGTTGATGTCTATTACTAAACACAATTATCAACAGAATCCATCACATACTACACTAACTTATGAATACTAGATAAAATTAAGAAACACTCGCCCATTAAGACCTCCTAACAGGTAGGAAATCTTTAGCCCTCCGTCTACCTACCTATAGATTACCTTCACCTTCCAACTGAAGTACTATTTACTCACTTACTGTGCATTATCTCTTAATTAGTTCTATCATTCTTTATATACCATGGGGTCCTCCCTTCAAAAATTATAAGCCTAGCTTAGGTCTATCACCTCATGAATACTTTGCTCTCTTATTCAACACATATATTTAGTCTTATCTAACATGATGGCACATTGACATCAATTCTATTCTAGTTAAAATATACTCTAACTCATTCTAACTAGTAACAATCCGTCTACCTTCTATCACGAACTCTCTACAACATTATTATTTGAAACATTCTGAAACTAGTAGACTAAATTAGAGCCAAATGTCAGGGTTAGAGTCGTAAATAACTCCTGGTACTCAATATATATGTTTTTGGGTTAAAACGTCAAGGCACAACCCCCCAGGACAAACCATGGGTCCTTTAGGAGGACCCTTCAAAAGGTGACAAAAATTGTGCTTGGGCAGTCCACCCACGAGGGGGAACCACGGCTAGTAGGTGGACCTACACCTCGTGGGTAAGGACCGTTGGTCAAGGCCCCAAGAACCATGCCCTAGAACCCTTACCATGGTTCACCAACACGGGTTGTGGGTCCTACCACGATCCGTCAGTGGTGGGCGTGGATGGGGCCTGGGAACTGCCATTTGGCAGTTATACTTAGGGGTGTTTGGGGCTTTTTCCTTTTTAATTAAACATTAAGTGGCATCATTTTACACTAAATTAAACTAACTATATGAGGTTTCTAAGTCCCTAAACTAAGGCATCCAAATCACAAATCAAAATCAACTTTTCCCCCAAAACTCTCTCTCTCTAAAACTCCAAGGAAGAAGAAGAAAAAGAAAAGTAAAGCTAGGGTTGAAAGAGAATGCTTTTTCACTCAAAATTATTGGATTTCTTCACCAAGGTATGGTAGCTCTTCATCCATGGGGTCCCCTTCAAAACCCCTAATTTTAAAGTTCGTAATCCCAAAAGTTAGGGTTCGACTTCATTCTCATGGATTCCTTTCCAATTAGTTTTTAATGATTGAATTATGTTTTATTATGGATATATTGATGATTTTATATGGTTTTATGTTGAATTCCGCAAGAATCCATGACTTCCCGTATTTTCCCAATTTGGATCTCAAAGTGTGGGTATTGATTGAAGCAGGTAGAATATGGTAGAATTATGCATGTAGTAATTGAACTACTTGAATTATGTTATCATCCATGTCTAATGTAGTAATTCTAGATGTGTTGATGTAATATGATCGCAAAGTATATGAATTATGCATGACTATGAGATTTATGTTTATGCTTTAAGGACATTTTGAGAGTAAAGTGATTATGATTATGATCTAATTGTTGTGGTGTTGGAATATTATCCTCATGTACACACTTATGTATGAACATGATATGATTTGAGTAGTTTTCTCACAATATGATGATTCTAAGGTTGAAAGGCTATTCTCACGTGTTGAATCTATGAGCTACAGTATGAATTATGTTGGATTGAGTGTCAAGACATTCTTCCATGAATATGAACTTAAGTCAATACTTAATATGTAATATATGGGAATTAATGCTTAGCACCGAGTGGATATGAATATGAGATGGAAGGTTTTACACTAGTTGAGTCCGACTTTCCAAATAGGCTCCTTCTACCTTAGTTGAGTCCGGGTTCCCAAAGTATGTATCTCATGAGATGGAAACCTTCTACCTTAGTTGAGTCCGAGATTCTAGAAGCAATCTCCTTATCCCATAAACTATGTGCCCACATAGGTCTTTAGCTAGTGGATCCTCCTAAGCTAAGAGTATGGTTCTACCTTAGGCAAGTAGGAGAACCCCTTTTTGGTGTGGGGTAGACACCGGATTCCATGGTTAGCTCACGTGGTCTATGTCGGTTAAGGCGTATCCCATTATGATAGTATGAACAAGAATATGAATTATGAATTATAGTTACTCAAGAAGCTTTACTAAGTATGGGTGGGATTATGGGATCTTATTCATGCATTGCACAAGTATGATTTGAGGGTATTTATGGTATGTTTCCATTATGTTATGATGATCTATATGTTGAATATGCTCATGAATTATGCTTTTACACTAATCTTCATGATGATTCTTAAAACTTGGTAAAGTGCATGTTTTTCAACTAAAATGTCCCTTTTAGGATGACTTCAAGGTTTTTATGCATGGCTATACTACTTAGTGCATTTTTGTACTAACCCATATTTTTCTACATTTTTCAAAGTGTGGGGTCCGGTTCATAAGGTGGTCATCATTTGGTTCAAGCTTCGATTCGACTATTCTCCTTGCTTGTGGTGAGTCCTCATGATTCAAGGACGGGAGATTCACTTTGAGTTTCATTTCTAGTATTTCATTTTCGAACTATATTGTATGGGTTGTTCCCCTTTTCATTAGAACTATTGTAATAGATGGCTAATTGAAACAAGTCTAGACTTCCGCTTTGCTTTTATGAAAACTTTTTAAGACTTGAAATGCATTTTTTACTCTTATTTTTCTAATGCTTTATGTTATGATATTCTAAGTGGCTTTCATGGTGCCTTTAGGGGTATTATGTGTCTTGTTACGTCTAGGGGGTACCCTTGGGTCGTGACAAACTTGATAATCAAAGCACAAGGGTTAGAATGATTCTAGGATGATGTCTCCTAAGCCACGTCTAGTAGAGTCTTATTTATGAGTGTGAAGCACACCACATTTATGAATGAGAGGCTATAAGATGTTTAGGAAACTACACTTCTTTCATTACTCTTAAGTCGTGCCTTAGAGTTTAACTCTCGTGTCTTCAGGATATGAATACACGAAGGGGTAACATAAGAAGAATAGAGGGTGACAATGTGAATGAGGAAGCTTTTCAAGGTAATCATGCTCCTCAAGTTAACCAAGCTCCAGTTGATCCCGTGGTTGAGAATGTGACCCATACGGAGTTTAGGTCTACTATCGAAATGTTGGCTCAAGTCATGAAGGCTCAAGCCAATAGAGAAGTTGTAGCTCTAGTCAATCCTAATATGAATTCCATGGCTTATAGATTAAGGGATTTTGCAAGAATAAACCCTCCTGAGTTTCATGGTTCCAAAGTGGGAGAGGATCCTCAAGAATTTGTGGAAGAGGTTTATAAAATAATTGATGCCATGGGGGTGACTTCGGTAGAGAAAATGGACTTAACTGCTTACTAATTGAAGAGTGTAGCTCAAGTATGGTATACCCAATGGAATAACAATAGGCCGGTAGGAGCGGGTCCAATAGAGTGGGAAGTGTTCAAATCGGCGTTCCTTGATAGGTTCTTTCCTTGAGATTTGAGGGAAGCTAAGGTGGAAGAGTTCATTAACCTTCGTCAAAGAGGTATGAGTGTTCAATAATATTCTCTAATGTTTACTCAATTGTCCAAGTATGCTCCGACTTTGGTGGAGGATTCAATAGATATGAAGAGTAGGTATTTGACAGGTGTGTCTAGATTGGTGAGAAAAGACTGTCGTTCGGCAATGCTTCATGATAATATGGATATTTCACGCCTTATGATGTATGCCCAACAAATGGAGGATGAGAAACTCCAAGACAAGAATAGGGAGGTAAAAAGAGCTACAGCTGGTGATGGGAATTTCTCCATTGCTAAGTCTGATGGACAAGGCCACCAAGGTTCAAACAAAGGTTCTCCAACCAAGGCTCCTCTAGTGCTCCAAGGGTCAACAAGGATAGGGTTTCCAACCCTAAACCTCAATGAGGTAATGGTGGTTCTTATGTTGCTAGGCTTGATTGTGCAAAATATGGTAGGAAACATGATGGTAAGTGCCTAGTTGGTTCGGATGGGTGCTATGGTTGTGGGAAGAATGGCCACAAGATGAGAGATTGTCTAATGCTCAAGGTTAATAAGAGAGTAGTTAAGCAAGCTCCTCCAAGTGGTTCCAACTCCAATGCCCAAAAGCAAAACTGATTTTATGCTCTTCAATCCTGAAGTGACCAAGAGAGCTCCTCGGATGTGGTGACCAGTATGTTAAAAGTTTTTTATATTGATGTATATGCCTTTTTAGATCCCGGTGCTACTTTTTCATTTGTGACACCTTTTGTGGCCATGAAGTTTGAAATACTCCCCGAAGTGTTAGTAGAGCCTTTTTCAGTTTCTACCCTGGTTGGTGACTCGGTGGTGGCTAACAGGGTTATAGAAGTTGTCCCATAGAGTTAATTTGGTGAATTTGGTGGAGTTAGACATGTTAAACTTTGATGTGATTTTTGGTATGGATTTGTTGCATGCATGTTATGCCTCTATCGATTGTAGGACTCGGGTGGTTAGGTTCCAATTTCCAAATGAGCCTATCTTAGAGTGGAAGGGGGAGGGAATTCTATGCCTAGAGGTCAATTTGTGTCTTACCTTAAAGTTATGAAGATGATCTCCAAAGGGTGAATTGATCATCTTGTTAGGGTGAAGGATATTGAATCTGAAACCCCTTCTCTAGTGTCGTTTTCGGTAGTGAATGAGTTTCTGAAAGTCTTTCCAGATGATTTACCCGGTGTTCCTCCCGAAAGGGAAGTAGATTTTGGTATTATCAGATATGCAACCTATCTCCATTCCTCCTTATAGAATGGCTTCGGCCGAGTTGAAAGAGTTGAAAGAGCAACTAAAGGATTTGTTAGATAAGGGCTTCATTCGACCTAGTATCTCTCCATGGGGTGCTCCGGTGTTGTTTCTTAGAAAGAATGATGGGTCTCTTAGAATTTGCATTGATTATCGTCAATTGAATAAAGTGACCATAAAGAATAGATATCCCCTTCCGAGAATTGATGACTTGTTTGACCAACTTCAAGGTCTAGTTATTTCTCTAAGATTGATCTTCGTTCGGGTTATCACCAATTGAGGGTGAGAGAGGTTGATATTCCCAAGATGGCTTTCCGAAAAAGATATGGTCACTATGAGTTCCTAGTAATGTCCTTTGGTTTGACTAACGCTCCGATGGCATTCGTGGACTTAATGAATAAAGTGTTTAGGCAATACTTAGACATGTTTGTGATCATATTTATCGACGATATTTTGATTTATTCAAGAAGTGAGAATGAACATGTGGACCATTTGAGAATTGTATTGCAAGTTCTTAAGGACCAACAACTTTCTGCAAAGTTTAGCAAGTGTGAATTTTGGTTGAGGTTTGTAGCTTTCCTTGGTCATATTGTGTCATGCAAAGGTATTGAGGTAGATCCTAAGGAAACAGATGCGGTCAAGAGTTGCCCTAGACCTCTAACTCCTTCTGACATTAGAATCTTTTTGGGTTTGGTCGGTTACTATATGAGGTTTGTTGAGGGGTTTTCCTCCATTGCTTCTCCGTTGACGGCTTTGACTCAAAAGAAAGCTAAGTTTGAGTGGTCGGAGGCTTGTGAGAAAAGCTTCCAAGAGTTGAAAGATAGACTTACTTCCGCTCTGGTGTTGACCTTACCGGAAGGTACGGACGGTTTTGTTGTATATTGTGACGCCTCTAGAGTGGGGTTGGGATGTGTGCTCATGCAAAACGATAAGGTGATTGCCTATGCTTCAAGGCAACTTAAAAGTACATGAGAATACTTATCCTACCCATGATCTTGAATTAAGGGCGGTGGTATTTGCCTTGAAAATATGAAGACACTACTTGTATGGGGTCCATGTGGATGTTTTCACTGATCACAAAAGTCTTCAATATGTGTTTAGTCAAAAGGACTTGAATTTTTGACAAAGAAGGTGGTTAGAACTCTTGAAGGATTATGATATGAGTGTCCTTTACCACCCCGGCAAAGCCAATGTGGTGGCGGATGCACTTAGTAGATTTTCCATGGGTAGTGTGGCTCATGTAGAGGATGAAAAGAAAGAATTGGTTTGTGAGGTGCATAGGCTGGCGCGGATAGGTTTCCAACTAGTGGATTCCAGCAAGGGTGGTCTCATGGTCCATAATGGTTCCGAATCGTCCTTTGTGATGGATGTGAAGTCTAAACAAGACCTTGATCCTATATTAGTTGAGTTGAAAGAGTCGGTACTCAAGAAGTCCGTTGAGGCTTTCTCCCAATGGGGAGATGGGGTGCTTAGGTACCAAGGTCGGTTATGTGTTCCGGATGTTGATGGTTTAAGGGAACAAATTTAAGAAAAAGCTCATAGTTCTCGGTATTCTATTCATTCGGGAGCCACCAAGATGTACCATGATCTACGGGAAGTCTGTTGGTGGAATGGTATGAACAGAGATATTGCGGGATTGGTAGCCAAATGTCCCAATTGTCAGCAAGTTAAGGTCGAGCATCAGAGGCCAGAAGTCTTATTATAAGATATACCAATTCCCACTTGGAAGTGGGAAGAGGTAAATATGTATTTTATTGTGAGTTTGCCTCGCACTCGAAGGCAACATGATTCTATTTGGGTCATTATAGTTAGGATGACAAAATCTGCCCATTTCATTCCCGTCAAGGTTCTCATTCAGCGGAAGACTATGCCAAGTTGTATATAAATGAGATAGTGAAGTTGCATGGGGTTCCTTTATCTATTATTTTGGATCGGGGCACTCAATTTACTTCACAATTTTGGAAGTCATTCCAAAGAGGTCTTGGTACTAAGGTTAAGCCTAGCACGGATTTTCATCCCCAAACCAATGGGAAAGAGGGGCGTACCATCCAAAAATTAGAGAATATGTTGAGGGCATGTGTTATAGACTTCAAGGATAATTTGGATGACCACTTTCCACTAATAAAGTTTGCCTATAATAATAGTTACCACTCAAGTATTGGTATGGCTCATTTGGAAGCCTTGTATGGTAGGAGATGTAGGTCTCCGATTGGTTGGTTTGAGGTAGGTGAAATTGCTATTATTGGTCCCGCATTGGTTTATGAAGCTATTGAGAAAGTTCGGCTCATTAGAGAGAGGTTGAGAACGGCTCAAAGTAGACAAAAGTCTTATACCGACGTGAGAAGAAGGGATCTAGAATTTAAGGTTAATGATTGGGTCTATTTGAAAATCTCACCCATGAAGGGTGTGATGAGGTTTGGCAAGAAAGGGAAACTTAGTCCCCGGTATGTAGGCCCATATCAAATTATGCAATGTATTGGGAAGGTTGCCTATGAGTTGGATTTTCCAAATGAGTTGGCCCCGGTTCATCTGGTATTTCATGTTTCTATGCTTAAGAAGTGTATTGGAGATCCGACATCCATTATTCCCTTAGAAGGGCTGGGAGTTGATGAAAGTCTTTCCTATGTAGAGGTTCCGGTAGAGATCCTAGACTGGCAAGTCAAGATATTGAGAAATAAGGAAATAGCTTCCGTGAAGGTTTTATGGAGAAATCATTTAGTTGAGGGTGCTACTTGGGAGGCCGAGGCCGATATGAAGTCCCGATATGCTCATCTCTTTCCTTATACTCGTATTCAAGCTTGAGGTAAATAGTTTCTCTTGAGTTTTAGTGTTTTGGGAGTCATGTGTGTTATATGTGTTTTCCATGATTTCCTTATGGTGTGCATGTTCTTGATGAAATTCATGTTTAGTAAGAAAATGAGTTTTCATGATATATGTTCCTCATGTTGTTGTGCATTTAGTATGAGTTGCCTATTTGACTTCACGAGATGAGTTGATGAACATGCTTTAATATGCTTTTGAAATTAATTGCATATTGGCTACATGACATTGTTTTAAGAATGATTTAGTTGGAGAAGGTAGTTCCTCCTATGAATATGATAAATGTTGAGTTTCATGCATATTGGGTTGTTAGATGTAGTTCCTACTTCCTTATATTGTACTGACTATGTTTTGAGATGGAGTTGATGTTTTCTCCTTTGAAGTGTGCATTAATTTGATTTTTCATGCATGATGGGCTACTAGTCTTCAGTCTTTCATTCCGTAAAGTGTCTAGATCGTCATTCGAGGACGAATGTTCCCAAAGGGGAGATAATATAACATTTCGGAAACTAGTAGACTAAACTAGAGCCTAACATAAGGGTTAGAGTCATAAATAAACTTCTGGTACTCAATATATATGTTTTTGGGTTAAACCGTTAGGTTATGACCCCTCCCCCCCCAAGGACCAACCATGCGTCCTTGAGAAGGACCCTTCAAAAGGTGACAAACATTATGCATGGGCAGTCCACCCACGAGGGGGAAACACGGCCAGTAGGTGGACCCATGCCTCGGGAGTGAGGACCGTTGCTAAAGGCCCCAGGAACCATACCCCAGAACCCGTACCACGGTTCACCAGCATGGGCCACGGGTCCTACCACGGTCCGTCAGTGGTGGTCGTGGATGGGGATTGGGAACTGCCATTTGGCAGTTATACTTAGGGGTGTTTTGGGCTTTTTCCTTTTTCATTAAATATTAAGTGGTGTATTTTTACACTAAATTAAACTAACTATATAAGGTTTTTAGTCCTTAAACTAAGGCATCAAAATCACAATTCCAAAATCACAAATCAAAACTAACTTTTCCCCCAAAACTCTTTCTCTAGAACTCCAAGGAAGAAGAAGAAGAAAGGTGAAGCTAGGGTTGAATGAACAAGATTTTTCACTCAAATTCATTGGATTTCTTCACCAAGGTATGGTAGCTCTTCATCCATGGATAGACTTAATCTATGGAGCCCCTTCAAAAACCCCAAATTTCAAAGTTAGTAATCCCAGAAGTTAGGGTTTGACTTCAATCTCATGGATTCCTTTAAAATCCATTTTTAATGATTGGATTATGTTTTATTATGGATATATTGATGATTTTATATGGTTTTATGTTGAATTGCCCAAGAATCCATGAATTCCCCTATTTTCCCAATTTGGATCTCAAAGTGTGGGTATTGATTGATGCAAGTAGAATATGGTAGAATTATGCATCTAGTAATTGAACTACTTGAATTATGTTATCATCAACACATCTATTAATTCTAGATGTGTTGATGGAATATGATCTATGGTCCTTGAAGGGCAAAGTATATGAATTATGCATGACTATGAGATTTATGTACATGCTTTAAGAACACTTTGAGAGTAAAGTGATTATGATTATGATCTAGTTGTTGTGTTGTTGGAAGATTATCCTCATGTGCACACTTATGTATGAATATGATATGATGTGAGTAGTTTCCTCACAATATGATGATTCTAAGGTTGAAATGCTATTCTCACCTATTGAATCTATGAGCTATAGTATGAATTATATTTGATTGAGTGTCAAGACATTCTTCCATGAATATGAACTTAAGTCAAGACTTAATATGTAATATATGGGAATTAATGCTTAGAACCGAGTGGATATGAATATGAGATGGAAGCTTTTACACTAGTTGAGTCCAGCTTTCCAAATAGGTTCCTTCTACCTTAGTTGAGTCCGGGTTCCCAAAGTATGTATCTCATGAGTTGGAAACCTTCTGCTTTAGTTGAGTCCGGGTTTCTAGAAGAAATATCCTTATCCCATAAACTATGTTCCCACATAGGTCTTTAGCTAGTGGATCCTCCTAAGCTAAGAGTATGGTTCTACCTTAGGCAAGTAGGACAACCCCTTTTCGGTGTGGGGTAGACACCGGATTCCATGTTTAGCTCACATGGTCTATGTCGGTTAAGGCTTATCCTATTATGATTGTATGAACAAAAATATGAATTATGAACTGTAGTTACTCAAGAAGCTTTACTTAGTATGGATTGGATTATGGATCTTATTCATGCATTGCACAAGTATGCTTTGAGGGTATTTATGGTATGTTTCCATTACGTTATGATGATCTATATGTTGAATATGCTTATGAATTATGCTTTTACACTAATCTTCATAATGATTCTTAAAACTTGGTAAAGTGCATGCTTTTCAACTAAAATGTCCCTTTTAGCATGACTTCAAGGTTTTTATGCATGGCTATCATACTTCGTGCATTTTTGTACTAACCCATATTTTCCTACATTTTCCCCAAGTGTAAGGTACAATTCTTACGGTGGTGATTATTTGGTTCAAGCTTGGATTGGATTATTCTCCCTGCTTATGGTGAATCCTCATGATTCGAGGACGGGATATTCACTTTGAGTTTCATTTCTAGAATTTCATTTTCAAACTATGTTGTATGGGTTGTGTCCCTTTTCATTGGAACTATTGTAATAGATGGCTAATTGAAACAAGTCTAGACTTCCGCTTTTCTTTTATGAAAACTTTTTAAGACTTGAAATGTTTTTTTTACTCTTATTATTCTAATGCTTTATGTTATTATATGCTAAGTGGCTTACATGGTACCTTTAGGGGTATTATGTGCCTTGTTACGTCTAAGGGGTACCCTTGGGTCGTCACACTATTCCTTAGTCTACTCATAAAGGAACTCGTCATTTATAACTGACTGGGCACATGATTGCAACAACATAATATACCCCATCACTATCTCCCTCTCATAAATTACTATACCTCTGGATGCTTTCCTCTAACTCTGGGCACTTTTACAATCACTTCTTCTAATGTCACAACTCATACTATCCTTTCGGGTGAACATGCTACCCAAGCTCTACAACACACTTCCTCATAAGGACCTTAGCTGAAACAAGGTTTAGAGAGTACATCTCACTTTTAGCTCAAACGCATGATTCATATGAATATGAGTGCATTCATTTGAATCTCAAAAGTTAAACTCACTCACAAGCTTCTCTCAAGCCTCTCTGAAGTCTCACGACTTTCTCAAGATTTTTGCTGAGAGTTACTCATTGATAAGGATTTGACTTTTCCTTTCGAACACCTAGAGTATGAGTGGTAGTCGAATGAATCTGAGAAACGCATGATTTTGAATAAGCTCCTTAAAACATAGTTCTATTGCACGATTTAAAGTATGAAAGAAGAGAAAGTTTTCTTAAATGTGTGTAGTCCCTCACTTATATAAGTGGGATTCTCAAAACCATAAATAAGATCCTACCAACACGACTTCATAGACCCCCTAGGACACTTAAACTCTGTGTTCTGATACCAAGATTGTCACGCCTCGAGCCTACACCCTGGGCGTAATGGGAACTCGAGAACCATCAATGGCCCCTAATCGAACCCTTAGCCTGGCTCATTACTCACTGAAGACTTACTCACATGAAATAGAAACCGCAATTGCAAACTCAACTCATAAGGTCTCATAAATAATGAAGTTTTAAAAAAATACTCAATTTTAACATAAGTATTCAACTCAAAGTCTTTAAAACATCAACAATGGAAAATAAGAAAAAGACTCTTCAACTCCTACTATCTATGAAGCCTCTAATAACTACGATGGAAGTCGGGACAAGACCCACGACCTCCTAACAAACTAGAAAGTAAAAGTGGAACCCTCTGAAAGAAACGAGGCTCACCAAAGCTAACTGGGACTTGGTATCAACAGAGCACCTGTTGATGACCCTGAATACCTATATCTGCATCATGAAAAGAAGTAGGCCAAATGGCCTTAGTACATTGAATGTACGAGCATGTAAGGGAACTTTGAAATATAAACATAAGCTTGAACTGATAAAAGGAGAAACATACTCACCTCGTCTCAACTCAATTCAACTCAAGGATACTCAACTAAACTCAAGAATACTCAACTCAACTCAAGAATACTCAACTCAACTCAAGAATACTCAACTCAACTCAAGAATACTCAACTCAACTTAGAAATACTCAACTCAATATGAAAGCAACCATATGGATATAATTTATATAAAGCTTTTAAAACATTAGATAATAACTCAATGTATATGAAAATATACAATAATAAGCTCTTTACTCTTATTTGAGAGATTCTCTAACTAACAACCATCACTATGAGCTATGTGCTGATACAGCGTCTCGCCCACACTACTACAACTATCTTATACCTTGTCAGAGTATAGGACATCCTCAACTAAGTGGATCTACTAAGAGATTCTTAAAAGAAATAAGGAATCATCTAAAAAGTATGATCCTTTACCCATGTTGGCATACATGGTTTATGAGGATTTTGAGTTTTATGAACTCATCTCCATATAGGTGTTCAATATTACTCCTAATAATATATAACGCGTGCTCATATGTTTTAAAAAAAAACATAATTGCTCCTCAATTTGAGATAATCACTCAAAAGGTTCTCTTAAAAGAGATAATGCTCAAAAACTCCTCATGAACTCATTTAGAAATCTAGGTTTCTTCTCGTTTAAATGTAAAAGTGTTACATACTCGGGAATACTTAGTCCCCTTATACTCATTATTAAAAATGAACTCAACTCTCCTCATCCTCATACTCATTTATTCAAGTCTTAAAACAACTTATAAATGGTTGTAAAAGACTTCTTAAAATAGGCTTCATGCCGAATTATAGACGTGAATGAATCAACTGAAGGATCTCAATAACCATATAGAACTCAATACTCGGAACTCAAGAACACAAAACTCAGAACTCAACGATACTACTTCTCTCAAGAACACTCAATTCCTAGTGTTCATGCGGAATTATTGACATGAACAACTCGACTCGAGGATTTCAATAATAATGTAGAACTCATGAGTACAACTCTTTTCATTCTCATGCTTACCTCCTCATTACTTAGCTCAAAACTATAATTGATTTCAAAATAACTCTCAATTTGACTCATAGGACTCTCTTGAACTTTCCTCTTAATTTTACTTCAATTTGAAATATAATTTAAGGGGTTGTTTGGTGTGAGGGATAAAAATAAATAGTCATGGGATAAAAACAAATAGTCCTGGGATAATATTTTATTTCTTATTTGGTTGTAATATTTGGGATAACTTATCCCACCATTTATACCATAGTGATCGGATACGTTATCTCATATACATGGTGGGATAAGTTATCCCAGGATAACTAATCCTGGGATAACTTGTTCCTAACCAAACGACCCCTAAGAGATATGATTAGGATATGTGTAGGATCTCTCATGATTAATGGAGTTTTAGATAGTTAAAACTAAGAAGTGAGCAAAGACACGATTTAAAATAATTCAGACGGAAGAGAAACGGGGGCAGGCAACCCCAGCGCATTCCTGGCGCAGGGAGCTAGCCCTTAAACTCTTGAAGGCCATTCCTTGCGCACTGCACGCGTGCAGCCCCAGCCCCTCTAGTGTTATGGGGGGGGCGCTTCCCCATCCCCTCTGGCACTATGGGGGTGCGTTGCCCCAACTAGAGTCCAGAAACCTGACGAACTTTTGATGTGCGGCCAAAAATATATATTTTTATCATTATTTACCTTACATTTATCATTTATATTTATCCTTTTTTAGCATAAATTTTATGAATTGTGCTAAATATTATATTTTATTTGTAGGATTAAACTGGTGGAATAATGAAGAAGTTTGAAGTTAAAACGAATTAAAGATAGAAGGTTGAAGACGGAAATCAAGCAGGCAACTTAATGGATTAAAGTTAATAAAATAATATATTTTTATATATGGAAAAGGTAGCTGATCAAATATCAAAATTTCAATTGCTGCCACTTAGCAGTCAGTAAGAGAATGTGAATTGCAGCTGACACGTGGCAAGAAATTAACGCAGCAAGAGCTTGAAGCGGCAGTACTTTTTCCACGAACAGCTTCACAGAAAAAGAAAGAATCCAATTCCTTTTGGTTTTGAATTCCTAATTTGATTTGTACTCAGATATTTTATTTAGGATTTTCTATATCTATAAATAGTCAAAAATAATAATTATTTGTGGAGAAGATCATTCATAGGAAATACTTTTAGGGTTCTTTTCTTCTTATTATTGGGTTAGACATTATTGTAAACTTTTAGTTCTTGGTATTTTCTTGGGAATTAACTTGCAAACTTTGGCAATTTGATTTTCTAAGTTCGGTTTATAAGATTTTTGCTTTGAATTTCAATTGGAGATTACGGGTTTCTTCTACTCAATACGTAAGTTCATGAATTCTTCTTCTAAAAATATGAATTGTGTTCTTCCAAGCATGAGTAGCTAAATCCACAACTAGGGTAGTGGTAACCATGACCAATTAACAACATATGAATAATAACTAAGTAATTCTTGAATAGTGTTGATTTATGTATTGGTAATTCTTTCGTTTAGAAGTCTTTTTAACGAGTGCACGTGTTAGAACACGCCTTGTCGCTACTTGCCGGACCAAGGAGGTAGTTAATCAGAAAAGAATTATCAACAGAGATTTAGTGTGATACTCTCTAATAGTCTAATGTCAATTGGTGCAAGGGTGAAAACTAAGCCATACATTGATGTGATGTCTAATATGAGGTAAAGGTAAGGGTTAATAAATTATACACACGTAGCCGGACCAAGGTGTGGGGTGAAATTCCCTATTTGGTGGACCAAGCACATAGGGATACCTAACTTACCACTTTGCATGTGATACACTAGGAAGGATTACTATTATTAGGATTACCACGTTAAGAGCTCGTGGGGAACACATACGCCCTAGTTTCTCTCTCTCATTGATTACAACAAAGTTAGAATCTTGCTCACTTATTACATTAAACAATAATCGGTAATTTGAATTACAAATCCCCCCCACTTTAATTACTTGTCTCGAAAATAAGTTGACTAAATGAATATAATCGTAAGTTAAGTTTAAGTCTAAACCATATTCCTCGTGGGATCGACCCCAACCTACAAGTTGGGTTCTTTACTTGATAACGATCGCTTATACTTCTTTAGGGAGGTGTAATTTGAGCATATCAAATTTTGATGCCGCTGCCGGGGAATAAGGCTTTTAGATTAAGTTTAAATACATTATTGAACTTTAGCACGGTGATGTCCTACTTGCTCATGTGTTTAAGGTCCTTTACGAAGTACTGTAGCAAGAGTATCAAAGTGATTTAGCATAATAAGGGACCTCTAACTCCAAGCCAAGTTCAAAGCATTTCTACTGGCTAAGTTGTTCGCATTAGTTCATGCAAGGGTGAACTTCAAATGATCATATCTCTAAGAATATAAAGATTTATGTGGCTAATTACCTAACAAATTAAAGGTCTATGAGTCTTCTTTCACATGCCACTGAGTTTGCATCAATCTGAGAGTAGAAAATTATGGTCATTTTACAAGAACATGGACATACTGATAAATTCAACGACACCTGTCCATTTGGCGACTCACCAAATGGTTTGGCGAATCGCCGAATTACCTCACTGAAATGTCCCAAAAACCTCAAAGCTCTAAAAGTCTTGGCGATCTAAAGACCCATTTGGTGATCTCCAAGTAATTTGGCGATGGGACCTTCAGATCACTGATTTGGCCATTGGGATTCATTAAAAAGTCGTTTTCTTTGATTTTTATGGTCTTCTCGCGTTCCTAGAAGGGTATTCTTGACCTCTTACCCTCAATGAACTTCCCTAAGTTTTTATTACAACCTATTATACATAAAACAACTCTAAAAATCCCCAGTTCTCCTTTTTCTAAAGATCAATAACTTTAGAAAGGGATTTCTGCAATTTCACAAGATCTAAAGGCTCGAACTTCAAGATTCTCTTAAGGAATCCTAAGGTTTTCAATCCAAGATTCTTTCTCAGTCTTCATATCCAAGAAAACCCTATATAGAAGAATCTCTCAAGTTCAAGCTATAAATTCTAATGCACCAAAGTGAGTTCTTCCTTCTAAGTCTCATCTCCTCAGGTATGTAAGACTTCAATGAGGGCATCTCTTCACTCTCATGCCTAAAGTATTTTGATTCTCAAGAATTCTTCAAGATTTTTAGAAGCAAAGCTAGGGCTTTTTATGAACGCATGATCTTTCTTCATTAATTCATGTTTTCATTATTTCACTTTGGATTTAAAACCCTATTACATTGATTTAGCATGAATTATGGTTTCTTATGCATTTATGACTTTTAAACATGAAAACAAGCATGATATGATTTACAATCTAAATACATGTTATTTTTAAGCATGACTTTTTTTTATCTTAGCCTCACATATCATATGAATTATAAGGGGGTTACATACCTACGAGCATTATATGAATACATGTTGTTTTTGGAGGATTATTTAATACCGAGAGGATGCGCGTTTAGAAAATCCTAGTCCTATAACTACGCGCCAACATAGGCTTATATTTCACTGCTTTGACAGTTGACCTTTATCCCTTTGTGGCACAAGTTAGTGGATCCACTTAAGATATGATAAGGTTATATACCCCCAGAAGGTATAGGGAAGCCCATCCAACTGGGATTATAAGTTGGACGTCATGAGTTCACATGACGTATGCCGATTATAAGAAATTTCCTAGTTTATGCATCTTTTACGATATGTCCTTAACTTCATTTGAGGTATATTAAGTATGATATTTTACATTATGATTATGCAAGACCACTAATTAAGACTCATCTTTATGTATATGCTTTAGAAAGAAGGTCTTAAAACTGATATTAATGCATGGATTTCAATTGTTGTTTCTTCGGTCCCTTTATTATGATTATGACTCTACTTTTTAGAAATCTTATTCCATTGTTTCCTCCATATGTTACTTTATATGAGTAGGTTAGTGCCACTACAAAATAAATACATTCCAATACTAACATATACCTTTCTTTGTGTTGCATCCTTTTATGATATAGATTCAAGCGCTCATACTCAAAATCATGGCTAGTAAGGTTGCAGCATTTTCAGTTAGCACTTGGTGAGCCCTCCTTCATATGGGGACTCCATTAATTCAGGTTACTAGACTTCCTTCAGGTTGCCTTTGATTTTGAGGTAGCTGGGGGCCATGTCCTGGCAGACTTATGTTTTCATTCGAAGTAGTAGAGGCTTTATTCAAACATTAGTAATGTAGTCTCATGGATCTACTAACTCGCACTACTCAGTATCCTTATGTTAAGAATATATCTCAGCTTACGCATTTGTTTCATATGATATGCATGATATGTTAAGTCAAGGGTTAGCCTGGGATCACTCATGGTTTCACGTACCGTGTCTTTGTTAAGGTGTAGACTCGGGTGGTGTCAAACTTTGTATCAAATAACTAGGGCCAAGTGTTCTAGGATGTCTAAAAATCCGCATCTAGTAGAGTATTTTTTATGGATGTGAAATGCACCACACTTTTAAGGAGGAGGCTACAAGATGATTAGGAAATACATTCCCTTCTTTCATACTCTAGATTGTGCAATAAATTAAAGATATCCCCTAAGAAATATTATGCGTTGTTCTAATTCCCTAACTATTCCTCATCTTTGAGGTGATAGAAGTAGTAAAGCTCAATTTCTACCTATAAGATGTTCTCATATAGAACTATCAGCATTTTAGAGATCACACAAAGGCTTTGAGAGGAGCCCATTAGTGTGCTTAAGACAATCAATTCAAACTTTTACGTTATCATTTATGTGAATTGTGTTGTTGAGCCAAAATATGATATGCATTCAGATTATTCTATAATCCTTTGTTACCATATTAGAACATTAATGGAAGGAGAAAGTATGTGTCTAGAATCTAGGGTAGGTATTGTCACCATAAGATAGTGTGATTTAGTAAATTATGATTTATTAGTAGAACGACCCAAAATTAGGAGTGTAAATCTTGAAGTGTAGTAGCTAGAAAACTGTATAATGAATTATCAAAGTGTAGTATACGTATATATACATAGAAGTTATGCATCCATTAAGTAAAAATTGCGGTGATATGTCTCTAGGTGTTAACCAAGGGATAGTAAGTTAATGTAGATCTTACGGTAAAAGGTAGAGAGAATTCACAAGTTAGGATGACTTAAAATATGGTTAAACTAGAAAATGAGTTTATGATAAAGGTCATTATTGAGAGTAAGAAGTGGTTAAGCATTGATAGATGTAGGCTCTACATTGTGATTTTGAAAAGTAACCGCTTGATTCTTATATAACTATGAATGTAGTTTAGACAATTGTATGGATAAGTAGCAGTGATGTGGAAAATAAGGATATGCTTATGTAATGTAATTGGATAGACTGTAAGATTAACATTGATTACCGTTAGTATGAGATTCTAGTAGACTAGTGTTTCTCAATTTTTTGTGGTAGCTGCTAAGTTAGAATAGTATGTGAAGTAGATTTATTAAGCATGTGTTATGCTAGACATTAAGTTAAAAATTTAATGACCATCAATGTGGAAATAAATGACAGCTTGGGGATTAGTGATGCTAGTTTTATGTAATTGATCTAGTAGCCTTGAATTAGCATATGTGAGAATTTAAGTTTTTGAATGTTCAGTAAGGGTGATGGTGCAAGTATAATATAAATGTGATCCGTAGGTGAGATAATGAATGGTGACTAAGTCAATAGATAAAAGAGATCCTTAAGTGTCAGGAAGATAGAAGTGAACCCAAGGTAATATGTGGTTGTCTGATATTATAAGATTATTAAGTCTTATGTGTTCCTAGATAGTATGATTGAGTATCTACGTGTGGAGAAGGCTAAGTGTAGTATGTCTTATATGGTGTTTTGAAGAGTTGAATCGAGTATTTAGAGATAGGCGATGTGAAGTCTCTTACTGAAGCTTTATTCTTCATTGATTTAGAAGGATATGAACTTAGAGGTGTGATGTCAGTAGAATAACATAAAAGATTAGATTATGAGGTGCCAGGGGAATTGATTATGTTTACTAGTAAGAGTTTAAGTTATATGATGATATTTATACAAGTTAGAAGAAGTTAAGAGAGGTATCTCCGAACAAAATATCCTATAATTGTAACACCTCGAAATTGGAAGTTGAGTTCAGAAGGAAAAAGTTACAGAAAATATGCTGGTATAGGTTTCTACGAGTCAACCTATGGACCGTAGAAAGTTCTACGGGTCATAGGATAGTAATCGTAGAACCTAGGAAGGATTTTGAAAAATGTCAAGTCCAATTGAAAGGTCTACAATTTGACAGGACGAATTGTGGAAATTCCTACGGGCCGTTGGAAGTGCCTGTAGAAGGATTCCAGTGGTGGTGACTTTTGGTAACTCAAGTCCTATAAGAGGTTCTTACAAATTGTATAAGGCTCTATGGACCAAAGAATGGTTCCTAGAAATGATAGTGAAATTTATGTACTTTGGATCTACGATCAAACCTACAGGTTGTATGAGTTATTACGGGTCCTAGAAGTGGTTTCGTGGAAAGTGTTTACACTTAAGAGGATTTTTGGTACATAGATTTACGGGTTGGATCTACGAGCTCTAAAAAGTATGAAAATTTGTAGAAAGCTCTCGTAGAAGTTGTTCATGATTTTGGTCTCCAGTAGATTGTTCTATGAGTCAACAGAATGGCCCATACAAGTTTCTACAAACTGTAGACCTGAGTCGTAGGACCCTTCCACAATTTTTACTTAGGGTTATTTGGGTATTTTCCTACCCTTTTAACTCCTATACTACGTCGTTTGAACCCTAAAATTAACCCCCTATAACTGATTTTACCCTTCAAACGCTACCTATTTCCTCCCATCTACTCATAACCCTCAAACTCTCTCAAAGGATTCTTCTCCAATTCTCTCTCAAAGGATTCCTCTCAAATTTTCTCTCAAGCTCCCAAGGCTAAAAGCTAGGGTTTCATGCTCCAAGGTTTCGTTCTCTTGCATCTAAGGGCTTTGATTATCCAAGGTATGTGGGAAATTTACCAACGGATCCCTTCCATCCATTATGTTCCAGAAAATACTCAATTCTCTTTATGATCTCAACCCATTTCTCTTAGGGCTTCATGTCAATATTTATGGGTTTAATTTATTATGATTCAATTGCCTTTATGTAATGTCCCCTTTTTTGTGAATTTACTTTTAATTGTGAAATAACTTTTTCGCCCTTTTTCTTATCATTTCCATGCTTAGTTTATGTTTTGAGAATGGTTGGTGTAGGCCCTTACGCAATCGGGTGTTCTTTTTGGTGATTTAACCACTCTTAAGTTGAGAATTCATGATAGGATTCACTTTGGTTTAAGTTTTGAGCGTCAGATGGAATTCCGTCAAAACTATCACTTTCAAAATGTTGAGTTTGAGCTAGTAAGGTGGTTTGTAACGTTTTCAAGGCCTTGGGTTGAGTTTTAAGCTTTTAGAGTGGTCTAGGAGAGAAGCTTCATCATTTTGACATCTTTTCAGAAATTTGACGATTCCATTTAGTTTGAAATTTTGATTCTAGTGGGGTAGCATGTACAATTTATTTTTATCGAACGCTAAATGATTTTCGAGAGTCCAACCGGAGACTTGGATTTGAGCTTCTTTTTCTATTTCTGCTATCTGGTGCAAGGGGACATCGATCATGGGTCCCCCTACTACGTTTGTAGGAGTGAGGTATTCGAGGCACCCGTTCGTAAGCAGGGTGGCTACATTTGCGGGTGAACAGTGCTCCACAATCGTGGCATTGTTCCCATATTCACGGGCTTGAGCAGTTTAGTGCGCCGTGTTCGTGGCACTTGGCCCACATTTACGGACCCTTAATTTTCAAACCTGAAGAGTGTATTACAGAAACCTTCCCCTTTTTCTTATTTCCATAATTTCCACTCTTTTAGGAGCTTAGGAGAAAAGATTGTTGATGGTTTTCTTGAGGAGATTCATTTAGGTAAGTGCCATTAGCAATTCCTTATCAAATTCTTCAAATTTTATCTTTTGAATACTCTTTAAATCTTGATTTCAAAGTGGGTTATTGGGGTTTTCTCCCAAAGTTGAAAAGTTAGTAAATCGTTGATTTATAACTCAACTCTGGCTTGTTTTTAATGGGGTTTTCAACCACGAACTCCTCTTGACTTGTAGAATTAGATTTTAACTAAAAATTTGATTATACCCTTTTGATTTCTTAAGTGATTTTTGGACTATTTTACTCCCAATTTCTAATCCTATCAATATGGTAATCATTGGGCTCATTTTGATGAACTCATTGCATTCTTGATAGTTTGGAACTATTTCGGTGATAGTGCGGTTGAGAAAGTGTTCTATTAGAGTTGTTTAAGTGATATTTCGGTCTTCGAGGTAAGTTTGGCTATCCCTCTTTCAACTGAGATGAGGAAGTGATATTTGTTGAGGATTCAACCGTGAAATGAGTTGTAGTATGTGTTTTAGAGGTTTTTAAGTGTTGTCATTATTTTTTAGTGTAATGTCTATTTTTTATATTTAGGCTATGTAGAGGCTCGTGTGAAACTGATAATTGTTGTTGAAAAGTTGTGATATGTGAGTAATTGCCTGTGCGAGGGGTTGTGTGAATTATCCTTACATTTAGTATTGAGATGCCCGAGTTAGGGGCTTGAGGTGAGTTTTGAAACATCTTAGAATGGAAGAAATGCTTTTATAAGTGGTAAATACTGACTTTTCATGACTTTCTGAGTTTGTGAACTTTATGCTATTTGAAAACCTTGATGAACTGATTATTCCTTTGAGTTTTAAGTGTTGTGATATATTCATCCTCATGCAACATATCATTTTTCATGGAAATATGAGAAAGTAGAGAAATATTATCTTTTTGGGAAAGAAAATATGACACCTTACATATATCCTTGATCACAAGCTAGGTGGCAAGTTGATTAGATTTTGAGATTTATGAGATTAGTAGATGGATTGTGAGTCCCCTGTGGGTCCTTGTTGTGTTGTATAACTTGCTTATTCGTTAATTTGAGTATTATTTGTATCATTGTGTGTTTACTTTATTTGTGCCGTTATTATATAAATTGGCGGCACCGATGCTAGAATGGGAGTTTTCTGCGTGCAGGTTGAAGGTTCATAGTTTATTTCTTAAGTTTGATTATGTGTTGATGCTAAGTCGGTCTAACCTATTGAGTACATGTGGATTGTATTCACCACTACTTCTATTATCTTTTTTGATGAAGATCCTAGTCAGGTTGATCCTCGTTGAGGCTAATCAGATCTAGCTCTTTCTTCTCTTTTGGAGTTGTGGTGAGATCATGCTTTTCCCAAGATATCAAATGTCGGGAGGATTTTCCTAAGATATTAGTATTTCTACTTGGAAGTGGAAAGATTTGAATATGGACTTTATTGTTGGTTTACCCCGCACCCGATGGCAACATGACTCGATTTGGGTTATTATGAATCGTATGGCGAAGTCGGCTCATTTCTTTCCTATCAAGATTTCTTCTTCGGTGGAATATTATGCTAATTTGTATATAAAGGAAATGGTTAGGTTGCACGGGGTGCCCCTATCCATTATCTCTGATTGTGGTACCTAATTTACTTCTCAATTTTGGAAGTCCTTCAGAAAAGGTCTTGGTACCCGTGTCAAGCTTAGTACAACCTTAGTGTGGGTAGTAGTATGGGATGCTATCCATACATGTCACAAGTATGACTTGAGACTAGTTGTGAAGGGTTCTCGTATGTAGTATGACTTAGCTTGGGTTGTTGCCATAGTTGCCTTCCAAGATATGATTGACTAAGGTGGTAGTTCCCTTGTCTTTATGAAGTAAGCTAATAAGTAAGACCAAAGGAGGGTGAATATGACTAGGATGACTTCAAGGTTTTTCTTAGGGTGAAGGGTAGTATGGGATGCCTTTCATGCATTGCACAAGTGTGCTTTGAGGTTACCTAGAAGTATGGTGCCATTATGGTAAAGAATCTTAAGACTTAACCATGCATATAGACTATGATTAAGATGACCAAAAGGGAATACTTGGTTTGGGTAGTATTATGGGATGCTATTCTTGCTTTGCACATGTATGCTTTTGAGGTTACTTGAGAATGGTGCTATTATGGTATGGATGACCAAGGGTCAATTATGCTTATATGATTATGACTTATCTCTTATGCTCATTAACTATGTCGTATGTTGACTTATGTTTATATGAAGCTTATGTTGGAGACCATGCTATGACTATGATGACCATTCTATGATTGTGATGATTATGTTATGACTATGTTATTATCTCTTATGATTATGTCTTATGTTGACTAACCATTTGAGATGCTCCTATGTTGTATGCTAGCTTTCATACTTGGTACATTTTGTACTAATGCATATTGCCTACATTCTAATCAAATGTAGGGTTTGGAGACTTGAGAGCTATTTGGAGTTAGGTTTCTAGAAGTTGCAAGGAGTTGAAGATCTTGGTGAGTCCTCATAGCTTCCAAGACAAAACCCACCTTTCCTTTATGTCTTTTATATTCATGTTGAGACTATTGTATGGGTTGTGTCCCAAGAGTTTATTCTAAAAGTTGTATTAGATGGTTTGAGACAAAGAGTATAGAAAGACTTCCGCTTGCTTTATGAAAATGTTTTCGATTGTATGGTTTTAAAGAAGTTTTAAATTTTCCATACTTTTCTAATATCTTATGTTATGATGATGCTAAGGGCTTGTATGAGACCCCTTCGGGGTTGAGTACACCATGTTACGTCTACAGGGTACCCTTGGGTCGTGACAAAAGTTTCTTAAGTTTAACCTATGAATGAACATGACGAGACATAGGAAATTGGACGAGTCATAGATGGGTTTTGTAGGGGCAATCAAGACTTAGTAAAAACATTGGGTTAAAAGAGAGGTCTATGGATAGGGTCTACAGACAATAGAAAGATTGATGGTCCATAGAATGGTGTTGTAAGAAGTTGGACAATTTTAGGCCCCAGTAACTCCACCTACAGTTGACCACTACAGTTCGTAGGAATTTCTACGGCCCGTAGGTCCAAACCGTAGGGTCCTCCGGTAGTTAGTTATTAAGGGTATTTAGGTCTTTTCCTATGCATTTAATACCTATACTATGTCGTTTTGACCCTAATTTTGAGACCTATATCTACCCTTCAACTCTAAAATCTACTCAAACCTTCTCATTCTCACAAATTCCCAAACCCCATTCAAGTTCATCCGCTCCAAATTCTCTCAAGTCTCAAGGAAGAAAACTAGGGTTCAAGCTTCAAGTCTCATTTTTCCTACATTTATCTTGTGCTTTGATCATCAAGGTATATAAGGTTTCACCACTAGATTTCATTCATCCAATGGGTCCCAATGATTTCTAACTTTCCAATTCAATTGCTCCTAAATTGCTTAGGGTTTCATGTGATCTTCATAGGTCTTGGTTGATGTTGATTTAATTGTTCAATTTCCATCTTTCTATGCATGAATTGATTAATCTACATGACTTCCAATTGATTTCTATAAGACTCATGCACTATTCATGATTTTGACTATGAATTTATAAAGATATGCATTTATGAAAATATGCATTTATGAAGATATGAACATTATGAAGTTATGAATATGATCCATGAAAGTTTATACATGATTTACAAAAATGGATTTTATGATCTAAGGCTACTTCTAAGACAAGAATCAATGAAATTGTGAAAGGTTTTCTCACATGCTTATGAAATCATGATTTGGTGAATGTATTTCTCACACGTGCATAATTTATGATTTAAGGAGCTACTCTATGATCATTTAAGCTGGGATTAGTAACTTAATTATTCCATGTACGATGATATATTTATGAATATGATTATTCCGTTGGGATTTTACTTAGCACCGAGAGGACGTTGACATGGAGGCTCTCCCGTTAGTAGAGGTCGAGTCTCTAGAAGTAACTCTTTGTCCCTAACTATGTGCCCCCATTATTTTTGTCTTAGAAAGCCATAGCTAGTAGATCCACCTAAGCTAGAAGTTTATGGTCCTTACCTTAGAAAGTAGGTCATCTCTTTTCGGTGTGGAAGCAAGACACCGGATTCCACATTATAGCTCATGTGGTCTATGTCGGTTAATGATAAATTTCCCACAAAAAGATCTAAGTTACTTCAACAATTTGTATGAGGCATTCACTAGGATTTTAAGATGACTTGATCATGTTCATGAGTTATGATTCTTCCTTAAAGGTTTTACTATGTTTAGCTTGGTCATGCTTATCATATTTTTCTTTATGTCCCCTTATGATCATGTTTTATGTTTTTATACATATCCCTCGTACTTAGTACATTTCATGTACTAATGTATAATTGTGCCTACATTGTTTAATAATGTAGGGTTAGATGCTTCTCCTTCTGATGCTCGTGGCTAGTGGATTGCTTTATGGATCGAAGACTTGGTGATTCCTTATGTTCCGAGGACCATGTCACCTTTACTATGCTTTTCTCATGTCTTTAGTTTTCAGATGTTGTACGTTGTGTATGGGTTACGTCCTGACAACTTCTTTTGATGTACTAGATTGACTTGTCAAGACAATGTGTAGACTTCTGCTCTTATGTTAAACTCATCTTGATATGAGACTTTTTACCTTAAATTCTCATGTTTTCTATTATATTATGTTGTATGTATGTAAAGTATCTTTTGTAGGGCTTCTCGGGGTCTTATATGTCATGTCATGTCTAGGGTGTACTTTAGGTCGTGACAGTTCAAACTTATATTGTTCATAGTTTATGAATCTATGTCGGTGTCTCACATAAGTTATGTTTATGATTCCTTCCCTCAAAATATTTTAAGAGTTCCCTTTTTAAGTCTTACAGAGGCCAGTGGAGGCTAAGTCTACCACCTTGTTTATGTTGTTCTGGCATGTGCTAATTCTTACACTCTTAGCTCAAGCTTCTAAATTCCTTGTTGTTGTTGTTTGCTAGACCACATATTGTTGGTAAAAATTAAGTATATGCTATTATATATAAACCAAATAGCCCAATGAAAACTTAGTTGATTCTATTCACATGTCTATACTAGATTTAATCTTCATTCGAGGATGAATTATTCCAAGGAAGAGATATTGTAACACCTTCCAACTCTACTCTCAGAATACGAATCGATCATCATAAGTATATGAGCTTGATCCAGGTGATGTCCTAATTACTCATGTGTTTTAAGGTTCTTTACCAAGTGTATAAAAAGTATCGAAAATGATGTAGGTTCATAAGGGACCTCTAATATCAAGCCAAGTTCAAAGCATTTCTACCGTCTAAGTTGTTCCCATTATTTCATTGATACGCTCAAATTACACCTCCCTAAAGAAGTATAAGTGATCATTGTCAAATAAAGAACCCAACTTGTAGGTTGGGGTCGATCCCACGAGGAATATGGTTTAGACTTAACTTTAACTTATGATTATATTCGTTTAGTCAACGTATTTCCGAGACAAGTAAGTAAAAGGAGGGGGGTGTTTGTATAATAAATAATTGATTGTTGTTTAGAGAGCAAGTAAGCAAGATTCGAAATTTAGTTGTTATCAATGAGAGAAAGAAACTAGGGTGTATGTGTTCCCCATAAGCTCATAACGCGGTAATCCTAGTAATAGTAATATGTGACATACCACCCCCAGCTTCCCTATTGCCATATTCCCGATTTTGTGGAGGGACATAAGGCACAACTCTATCGTTTATGTTGCCATAGTTGTTCCGGTTGTAATTGTTGTCACGATTGTATTTCCCATCCCGGACATATTGACCCTCTCGGTTGTAGTTGCCATAGTTCCGACCTTGGTTTCCTTGACCTTGGCGCCAATTATCCGAGTTGGAACCTTGAGCATTGGCTC
>JAJOOR010022429.1:0-30284 GCA_036250505.1 Solanum acaule | reverse complement strand
GCTTGCTGATAGGTTAGATGTAGTTTAATGGTGATTTCACCTAGTGGTTGTGGTTTAATTTAATGGGTTTGTAGTTGCAAATACAAAGCCACCCATGTATTTTTGGCTTGCCCGAGAGGGAGGTCGCGAAACCAAGACCACTAGATTGATGGCCTAAGAAGTGGGTCGACATGAGGTTCAGCCCGAGAGGGTGAGCCCTAGTCCCATATCCTAACACTCAGCTCGAGAGAGTGAGTGGGGTAAGGCGTAGGCTAGTCTTCTGCGGCAAATGAGTGTCCGAGAGGAACACATTTGAAACGGGGTAAGTTGCCTGAGAGGGAACTTATTTCCATCTAAAACTTAGCCTAGTCACTATTATCTTGAAAATTTCCTATCGAAAGCATGTACCCAACTATTTATCTCAACTTGTATTGCGGTCACACCCCAAGAACTCTTCCCCATACTTGATTTTCTTGTTATATTTGTTGTTTTTGCTATACTTGTGACAAAACCCCAAATTGATATTTGACACTTTTGTGTCCCCCTTTAATTTACAATATTTTTTTAATCGTTAATGTCTTTAGGTACGACTATTTAGAACTAAATTTTTTTTTCTATTAATTCTCAAAACCGCTCCATTGGGACACGCCCCCAACCCTTGGGTGGGTTACTATACTAGTGCACGATCGTAGACACTCGAACCATAGGTTAGTGTCGTTGATTACGCAAAACATCAATTAATTATCGCCCAAATTGAGAAGAATAAAGGGATAATTGGCAGCAAGGCCCAACAAGTGTTGAAGTCCTCAAAGGCCCAAGTTAAAAGGCCAAGTAGGTGGGTCACCTACTTGACAATATATGTCCCAAAATTGGCTAAGAAAGTCGGCCGATGCACCTCCCTTTTAAAGGGATAAAGATTAGATCTTTTGCTTCATAGAACTTGTAAAATTTCAAATTTATTAAGTTTCTCTCTTGGTCTTTCTTGGCTTCAAACAGCAGCCCTAAAACACCTTAGGGTTCTTGAATGTTGTCCCCCTTTTCAAGTAAAAGTTTGAAGAAGAGTTTCCGTTCTTGAAGTACAAGTTTAGAGGATAAATTTCTTGAAACTAAGGAACGGCTACTGCCCAATTTTGCCACTCTTTAAATACAGGTTTGAGGTGGAGAATTTTGTATACATTTGTCAAGAACGTCATGATGGTGATAAATCCTTGAGTTCAATATTCTCCTTCTATGTTGAAAGATTTTTGGGGATTGATAATGGCTGACTTATGTATATTGTTGTTGGGAGCAGCTTGGGTTATCTTGGAAAATGATGTATGAAGTTGTATTAATGTATAGAAGAAGGTTGTGGTGGTTCACCATTTGTGTAAGAGTTGTGTGGGCCTACTTTCCGTCAAGTATTTAGCTATTGTTTTTTTAGGGCCTTAATGTGATTAGAGGCTGATTTCACGTTTCAGGACACTTCATCCAATACTTAGTGCCAACGATCATTAGTCAGTAATATAACCCAACTCAGTGAGTTGGGGTCGAATCCCACAAGGAGTGGCTTGTATTTGAGAATCAATAAGAAACTAAGAATATGCTCAAGTCAATCATAGGAATAAAAATTTACGAGTAAAAACATATTTCAAATTTGAAGTGACACAATTGTCAAATATCAAGGGGGTTTGATTTCAATTATCAACTACAATAACAAATCACACGAAAATAACAATATCAAGACGGGTTCTTGGGATGTGATTGGATTATAGATTAATTTAGACAATTGGGTAATTGTAGTTGTTAGAAATAGCTATAAATCAGTGAATAAGCTAGACTTTAATGGGGATAAACTTTCTCTCGAACAGTTTACCCCGAATTAGGTTGGTTTCTCTCGAACACCAACAAGCAGCAATTAAGAACACCCTATGATTTAGTCCATTCACTCTCTCAAGATAAATGTGTGGAAAAGGGTTGAGGATTCACTCTCTCGGGCTGAAACCATGACAACCCAATACCCATAGACCATCAATTCAATAACCTTGGTTTTAAAACCTCTCTCACGAGCAAGCCAAAAACACGAAGTTAGGATTGCATTTGCAACTACAAACCATTAATATCAACCACAATTACTGAATGAAATCACTTTTCAAAAACATTTACACTAACAATTAGCAATACTCAGCAGTTAAATCAACCCATAATCACATAATCACACCCCAAGAATTGGGTTTTAAGCTAGACATCATAAAAAGATAGGAATCGTTACCAAATTGTGTTTCCATCAACTAGGTAAGATTAATATTGTCTTTACAGAGGTTTAAATTTAAGAATCTTCAATACACACTTTCAATTTCTTGAAAATGGAAATCTTCAAATCTTCAAAGCTAAGGAAAATATTGCCTCAATACTTTCAGTTCTAAACTCCATACTTGAAAAATGATAATAATGAATACTAGATAGTAGATAGATAGGTACTAAATATTCAAAAGTATATTTATAGTCGCCAAAAATATGTTCCGAAGGACTATTTAACGTAGTAAGTCGGGATCGCCGATCCACTTGGTGATCCACCCTTTGGTCAATTGCATCGCCTTTTTGCTTTGTCCTTTAGCATCTTCGAGTTCTGTAACTTTGGGTGAGCTAACATTGCATCGTGGAACTGTTTGGCGACATTCCAACTGCTCCTTTTTATCACCGACTTGATTTTTCTCCTTCAGGGCTTGGCACACTGGAACTTTAGGTGAGATCATGGCCATTCGGCGACTCGCCCAATGGGTTAGGCGATCATCAGACCTTGTTTTCTTTGTTCTTTCAGCTGTTGTGTTCCTTTTTGCTCATTAGTGTCCATGCTTTGTTCCTCAATCCAAATGCCTGAAAATCAAGGATTTACATCAGTTATTGGCACAAAATATGCATTTGATGACACTAAATCCATTAAAATAAAGCCCTAAATGAGTCCAAATCGTGGACTCATCAACACCCCCAACTTAAACTTTTTCTTGGCTTCAAGTAAAACACAAGTTCAGCAGTTCAAAAATGATGTCTCAAATAGTGCTACATAAGACTCAATCAAGAATGCACACAAAAAGACTCAACTTACTCATGCAATGATCAATTGTGCACTCTAAGATTCAAGTTGCGACTCACTATTGCCAAAGATTCTCAAGCTCACAATACTTGCTTCAAATGCAAGTGCAAGCTCAACAAAGGTACTCAAATTCCCTCACATAAGGAATGATTCCATATTCACACACAATGGTTCAACAATTTAAAGCTCCGGAATCAAATGCAACTCTCATTTATGCTCATAGGTCACCCCATTATTCATCTTCCATGGACTGTTGGACACCCCATTTTCTTTGCATGTTCACAACTTTATTCCACAACTTTTTCATTCTTTTCTTCTTTTTTTCTTCTTTTTTTGTATGGAGGGGTTCCATCTTTCTCAAAATCATGAGTAAAGGGGACTTCTTTGCATTTCTTGATTTACCTTCTCTTTTCACCACACCCTAACTTAGGCTTTTGGCCTAAGTTGTCTATTCAAACAAACCACATCTCATGAGGATTAAGAGTGACGGGATAAAGAAAGGTCACAATTTCATCAAGTTTCTTCCAAGGAAAGTCTAAGGCTCAAAAGGATGTTCAAGCAAGGTTCACACACTCACAAAGTAGGCCACAAAAAGAGGTATAATGTCAAATTGTTTCACACTCTTCAAAGTTGCCTAAGATCATCTCAAGAGGTTACCTCACTTAGTTAACCGGACCAATGGGGAAAATTCTAGGTGTCATCACACATGGTTCATGGTAAGCTCATCACACACAAGGCATTGGTACCAATGTCAAACAAGACTTCACACTTTCGCTAGTGTGCAATGTTCATCACAACAGACTCAATCTGATACTTGGATAGTCACAATGAGATGCAAAAAGTTTACATACTGTCTATGCAACTTCATTTGGCCTCATCGTAGCCGCACATTTATTTTTGTTCGATTATGAGCACTATTCAAGTCATCGGTATTGATCAAGATCGATAGTAAAATTTGCAAGAGAATAACCACATTCAAGAAAAATAATATCCACAAGTCAATAAAAATAAGGCAGAGAGGGAGGTATAGAGGGATCCTGTCTAAACAATCACTCCATCTGTCGGGGCATCAATGCCCGGCACATCACTTTGATCCTGGGTCTTAGTACCTGGAGTCATCTCAACAGTATCATTGGCTCTGCTAGGGTCAGCCAAAGGCGTGTCTGCCAAATAGGTCTGCACAACTGCATCGATCATCGCCTCCTCAGTCTCTGTAAAGCCCTCGTAAGTAACCTCCTCAACAACCTCAAGAATCTCCTCATCCGTCTCAGCCTCAGACTCAGGGTCAGCTGTCTCCTCAACTCTAACCTCATCTCTGGTGGTAGCCGGAGGCATCTCTGGCACATCTGGAATCCCCCACCGTCCTAAAAAATATGGACAAGTCGATGGACTTTAGCTGATCTACATCAGTCCTCAACGCAGCAATAGTGGCCTTTAAAGCCATCACCTCATTGGTGGCCCTTTGGCCACGCTCGCACACCACTATCCTAGCCACAAGGGCAACGACAGTGACGCTCAATGGTGTCACGACATCAGACAGAGCTTTCTGGATCATGCTTGGAATAGAGGCCTCAAGTCTGGCAGCACGACGATCGGCAAAATGGGCAACTTGCCCTATTTGGAGTAATGCAGCCTGAGTGAGCGGGGTCCAGGAAACAGCAACAGCAGTAACTCTGGGAGGCCATGTAGCGGTAGAGGAACTAGGGATGTCAGAAGAAACAACAGTAGAAGTACCTGAAGCCCAAGGGCCGGAGTAGGCAAAGGTGCCTCTACAGGTAGTGAGTCTGTGTCCACAATCGGGGAAGAGTCCACCGGGGCTACCTTTTTCTTCTCCGCCTGATCCTTTAAATATTCCACCTCGATCCTTCGAATATCGGTAGAGGATGTGGGAATCACTTCCACCTCCTTCTTCGCATCTCTAGGAACCCGAGCCCATCTGCATAGTTCGATGATCAACACCAGGAAAGGGAGGTAAGTCTGGGGCTGCTTGGCCCGCATGAGCATCTCTGATGCAATAATCATCCCCAAGTTTAGCCTTGTTCCCGCAATGAGGCAACCTAGGCAGGTTGCTTTGGCATGGCGGAGAATAGACTCATTTTGGGAGGGCATGATCGTTCTGCTGATGAAGCCAAACCAATACATCGCTGCCACATTTAGGTCTTTCTTTTCAATAACTACCCCAACCTCAGCCACTTGGGAGTGCCGTGTGATATCAACGGGGCCAACCATTTCTTCATGTTCTCCAACATCTTCGTCCTGATCTTGTATTGGAAGTCATCCTCAAGTCTCGTAGTGCATTCTTGGACGACATTTATGGCAGTAAAATCACATTGCACCCTCTTCCCCTTGACAACCACATAGTCAACCGACTTGAATTTAGTTGTCGGCTTCTTCCCTTGAGATATTAAGGCATTGTACGTGCTGTAGAACTCTCTAACCCAGCTTGGAATGTACGAGCCGCGGGGCTTGGTGAAGATTTGGAATTTATGAGACTTCAGACTGCTCATAATCTCTGGGTGCATGTCATGACCCCATCAGTTGATAGCTTCTTCTCCTCAATGATTGTCCTCAGCCCCTCAGTCTTTAGTCTGTTCATAGACTTGGGAGGAGGACCCTGTACTGGTGGTGCTAGAACCACTGCCTATCCTGGAACTGGAGGAGGATTAGTGGTGGGCTGAGGGTCCTGATCCTAGTCGGATTGTTCATCCTTTTTTATCACAACTCAGCCATCTGTGCTGCCAACAGTTCATCCTCAGGAGCCGAAGTTGCAGCCTACTACTCTTGGTACTCACCCTCACTTTCAGAAGTGGTGAGGTGAGTGGTGTAGATGCCGTCACTTTCAAAGCTGGCCTCCGATGGTGCAAGTGTCTTTCCTTTTCCCTTGCCTTTCCCATCGGTTATGGAAATTTGGTGGCCTTGCCCCTGAATGCAGTTGCATCCTTATTGATTTTAATTCCCTTAGCCTTCTTTCGGGGTAGCAGGTCTCTACCGACAACTTTTGGTCTAGCCATGTCTGCAAAGACATCAGAAAAAGTGAGAAACACTTCAATCAAAAGCACAGAAAAACAGGTGCAGACAGACTCGCCGAACCAATCGGTGAGTCACCGAATCGCTCTGGCGAGCTAGATCGGACTAGCTGAAAAGATTGGCTAAAAAATCTCATAACATTTTGGCATGTCGGTGATATGAAGGCCTTTTGGCAAATCGCCGACAACATTCATTGAACAAGGATTAGCCAGCTGACATTAAGGGTCAAGGGTGCACACAAAGGGCGATAAAGAAAGACTTTCGGCGAGTCGCCGAGTGCATTCGGTGACCTCAGGCTTCTCACCGAAAGTTACAAAACCAAACTACACATTTAGCATGAAATTAAAGGCGAGATGGGGAACTTCGGTGAACCGCCGTGTTGTTCGGTGAGCTCAACCCAGCTCGCCAAACGACCCACCGTGCCTACTTTCAACCCAACTTGTCAAATTCAATCCCGCAACCCCCAAAAAAAAAATCGAAGCATGAACTTACAAAATTAAACTAAGACCCATTCCACCCATGCCCCCGGGGATACTCAGACTTCTCCCGATTTGGCCAAATTTTCCCATTTGAAGACTTTTGCCCTTAATAATGACGTCAGCCGCGCTATCATTGGGCAAAATACATCATTTGACACAAATGCGGGCTACTTAGACTTCACCTAACTATACTCAACAAAATGCAATCACAACCCCACAATTTTTAACAAATTTTAAGGCACAAAATCACGGGAATTCAACAAAATAAACAATACGGACAATATAATCAAATTAACACAGGCACATGTATAAAAAATTAAGATCAGAGAGGCCCAGCACACATCACTAAGACAAAATCATTGCAAATGAGTACTATATCATTAAATTAAAATTCGGGGTTCAGAAAACCAACCTTAGATGCTGAATAATCAAGGTTGAAATGCTAGGAGGCAAAGTAATCCACTCCGAACACACGATCAACAACTCAAATACGATAAAAAGTGCAAGAAATATAGAAAATAATGTGCGGGTGTGAGTTTTGGAAGATTAAAAGTGAGGGAAAGTGAAAGAGTTTGAAAGTTTAAACCTTCGGCCTTTAAAAACCGTCCAGATCTTGCCCATTCAACGACAATAGTCTTGCTCGCCGACCCACTCAACGACACGCCAAGTGGGTACTTACCTCGTCGATTTTTACAAGACCTCCAGTTAATGTGGGGGTCCAAACGACGGACTAGATCGTGATCGCCTATATGGTCGGCGATTCGCCAAGTTGTTCTTGGGCTTGCCGAGTTTTATAGACTCCAATTTGAAATTGTCTTGAGTCCAACAGTGGTTTAAGTCGGGCACGCCAACCTCTTTGGTGAAGCACCGACCGAACTTTCAGCTCGCCAACCTGCATTTTTCAAACATATTTCCCACTTTAACCTGCACAATCAACACACCATTATTTCAAACTTAAAACGAAAACAAATAAAAACTTGGGTTGCCTCCCAAGCAGTGCCTTGGTTAACATCGTGGCACGACGCAAGTCCACACTTAAAATTCATTCTTGGGGTTAACCATAGTATCACTAGGCAAACCCCCTTGTTGTCTCGGGTTCAAATTAGACGAGATATGACCAATTTAGGTCTCCAACTACTTGATCATTACTGAATGTGAGGTAACGGTCTAGCTAAGGGTAGACACATCTTCTTTCATTTCTTTCAAAATCTTGTCCAATCCCTTAACTTTGTTGAGGATACGAGAAAGCATATCCTCCGACCAGCCACCTTCAGCTATCCTCCGACCGGTCCAAACGACGGACTAGATCGTGATCGCCTACATGGTCGGCGATTCGCCAAGTTGTTCCTGGGCTTGCCGAGTTTTATAGACTCCAATTTAAAATTGTCTTGAGTCCAACAGTGGTCTAAGTCGGGCACGCCGACCTCTTTGGTGAAGCGCCGACCGAACTTTCAGCTCGCCAACCTGCATTTTTCAAACACATTTCCCACTTTAACCTGCACAATCAACACACCATTATTTCAAACTTAAAATGAAAATAAATAAAAACTTGGGTTGCCTCCCAAGCAGTGCCTTGGTTAACATCATGGCACGACGCAAGTCCACACTTAAACTTCATTCTTGGGGTTAACCATAATATCACTAGGCAAACCTCCTTGTTGTCTCAGGTTCAAATGAGACGAGATATGACCAATTTGGGTCTCCAACTACTTGATCGTTACTGAATGTGAGGTAACGGTCTAGCTAACGGTAGACACATCTTCTTTCATTTCTTTCAAAATCTTGTCCAACCCCTCAACTTTGTTGAGGATACGAGAAAGCATATCCTCCGACCGGCCACCTTCCGAATCCTTTGGCTTTTAGCGCTCATGGGGAGGCACATACCTATCCTTCTCCCCCTCCTTCCAATTTGGATTTTGGTCCTTCCATTCTCTATCACGATCCTTCCATCCTTCATCCCTGTTCCAACCTTGGTTACCACCCTGCCTCGGGTAGTTTGAACAATAACCACCACCTTGGTTGGCTAGGAAATTCACCTCTTCATTGTACAATTCCTCAAACCTGGCTTCTTCGGGATTCACACAACCAACACCCACGCCATTGACATTACGAGCACTAGCTTTGATACTATTTTTAGACAAAAAGTCAAGTTGTGTCATGATCTTGTCCATGTTTTGGTCTCTCTCATAGTCTTTCTCCAGCTGCACCTTGGTCAATTTGAACGTGAGAGGAGAGACCTGATCTTCACGGGTGTACCAAGCCCGATTGACTGTAGTCATGCCATCCAAGAGCTGAGCTGCTATCACATAAGGTTGCTGCATCAAACCTCCAGGTGAAAGTTGGTCAGCAAGACCTTTGTTTACCGAGTCAAGGCTCCGGTAAAAATACTGCAGCAACACGTTGTCAGGAAAACAATGAGTTGGGCATTGTAGCACCAACTTCTTGAATCACAGCCAAGTCTCATGGATTGGCTAACCCTCCAACCGCTTAAAGCTCTGAATGTTGTCCCGAAGAGTCATCATCTTCGAAAGAGGAAAAAATTGCACTTGTTATGCAGTAACCAACTCCTCTCACGAAGTGATTGATTCACATGGCAATTTAACCAGCCACTTGCACGCTTCCCCCATTAGAGAAAATGGGAACAACCTCAACTGGACCGACTCTTGGGAGATATTCTTGAAGGAGAAGGGTCCGCAAACATAAAAAAAATAATTAATGTGCTCATGGGGATCCTCATGAGCCAAGCCACCGAACAACCCCTTCAATTGCAAGAGCTGCAACATAGTACTTGTGATGTGGAACACCGCATTCCCTTCGGCCGGAGGCAAGCGAATGACAACAATTCCTCTTGGTGTCGTCTTGGTGGCCTACTTGGCTACCATTGTTGCCGTTCACACTCATACTTCTTGTTTCAACACACAAACAAGCAAAACAAAACTAAAATTAAATCAGTTCACTATAATTAACAAGAACAAAATTCAACTTAACTAAAGATTCTCAACAAACTCCACTCCCCGGCAGCGGCGCCGTTTTGATTTCACGTGTCGGGACACTTCATCCAATACTTAGTGCCAACAATCGTTAGTCAGTAATATAACCCAACTAAGTGAGTTGGGGTCGAATCCCACATGAAGTGGTTTGAATTTGAGAATCAATAGGCAAGTAAAAATATGCTCAAGTAAATCATAGGAATAAAAATTTATGAGTAAAAACATATTTCAAATTTGGGGTGACACAAGTGTCAAATATCAGGGGGGTTTGATTTTGTTTATCAACTACAACAACAAATCACATGAAAATAACAATATTGAGACGGGTTCTTGGGATGTGATTGGATTATGGACTAATTTAGACAATTGGGTAATTGCAATTGTTAGTAAATAGTTGTAAATCAGTGAATAAGCTAGACTTTAATGGGGATAAACTTTCTCTCGAACAGTTTACCCCGAATTAGGTTGGTTTCTCTCGAACACCAACAAGCAGCAATTAAGAACACCCTATGAGTTAGTCCATTCACTCTTTCAAGATAAATGTGTGGAAAAAGTTTGAGGATTCACTCTCTCAGGTTGAAACCATGACAACCCAATACCCATAGACCATCAATTCAATAACCTTGGTTTTAAAACCTCTCTCTCGACCAAGCCAAAAACACGAAGTTACAACCCATTAATTTCAACCACAATTACTGAATGAAATCACTTTTAAACAACATTTACACTAACAATTAGCAATAACCAATAGTTAAATAAACCCATAATCACATAATCACACCCCAAGAATTGTGGTTTTAGCTAGACATCATAAAAAGATAGAAATCGTTACCAAATTGTGTTTCCATCAACTGGGAAAGATTAATATTGTCTTTACAGAGGTCTAAGTTTAAGAATCTTCAATACCAACTTTCAATTTCTCAAAAATGAAAATCTTCAAATCCTCAAAGTTAAGGAAAATATTGTCTCAATACTCTCAGTTCTAAACTCCAAACTTGAAAACTGATAATAATGAATATTAGATACTAGATAGATAGCTACTAAATATTTCAAAAGTGTATTTATAGTCGCCAAAAATATGCTGCGAAGGACCATTCGGCGCAATAAGTCGGGATCGCCGATCCACTCGGCGATCCGCCCTTTGGTCAATTCCATCTCCTTTTTGCAAAGCCTTCAGCATCTTCAAGTTCTGTAACTTTGGGCGATCTAACACTGCATCATGGAATCATTCGACGACACACCGACTGCTCCTTTCTATTGCAGACTTGATTTTCTCCTTTAGGGCTTGGCACACTGGAACTTTAGGCGAGATCATGGCCATTCGGTGACTCGCCCAATGGGTTAGGCGATCATCAGGCTTTCTTTTCTTCGTTCTTTCAGCTGTCGTGTTCCATTTTGCTCATAGTGTCCGTGCTTTGTTCCTCAATCCAAATACCTAAAAATCAAGGATTTACATCAGTTAGTGGCACAAAATATGAAGTTGAGGACACTAAAATCCATTAAAATAAATCCCTAAATGAGTCCAAATTGTGGATTCATCAGAGGATAACATTAGCTTACCCATGACTTATATTGCAGATTACCACCCAAAAAGGGAGGCTGAATAATGATATTTGTATTGGTCAGTAAATAAGGTATGTAAGGCTAGTCGATTACATATTCCTTGACTTGAAATTTGATATTTGCCACTAATATCAACGAAGTGAATTTCCTAAGTTATATTCCTTGTAAAGGAAACATAGTGGCAGCGTACGATCTCTAACTAGCTAACAATATTTCCCCCTTCCTCCTTAGTGTGTAGAATTACTTCATTACATGTTCATTATTCTATATATGTGTAATTATCCTCGTATGTGCTAGTGTAGAAATGGTATTTGCAAAAGCAAGCTTGGGGAATTCTTCTTTGAGTCAATTGAAGTCAATTGTGTCATTTAAGCTCATAAGTAATGCATTGATTACATAGCTCCTTATGTCATTGTTACTGCCTTGAAGTTATTATTTTCATGTCTTCTACTACTGTTTCATAGTTCCAAATCTAAAAAATGATTATGACTACCAAAATAATCTAAGTGAAGCAATCTGTATAATTATCGGTGGCAGCCCAGGGGAAAAAACCTAGCATGGGTGGATCCTAATTGGTATAGAAGGGTGGAAGGTCAGGGGCGGAAGCCCAGCATGGGCCGATACCAATTGGTATATTAGGGTGGCAGCTCAGGTGTGAAAGCCTAGCATGGGTTGATCCCAATTTGTGTAATTATGAGGACAACATCCCAGGGGTTAAAATGCCTAGCATGGGTCATCATTTTCTACCACTGATCAGTTAGTCATTTGCATCACATGCCTTATAAAGATCATAACACACAAAATAGTAAAGAAATGAATGTAACATACATTCTCCCATAAGAGTAACAAAGGTGGTCTCCTTTTTTGATCTATGCACTTATATACAAATACTTGATTTCATTGAGCCTTGTTTTATATATGTTATTGCCTTACATATTCAGTACATTTTTTCGTACTAACATCCCTTACGGGAACACTGCATTTCATGCTGCAGGCACATGTACTCCACTAGTAGACCTCTTTAGTAGGAGCACAAGTACTTACCTGCTATTGGTGAAGTTCCATGTTGATTCGGGGCTTACTAAGTGTTTGACACCTATTTTGTTAATGTATGATAGTTTAAGGGTAAGGCGGGGCCTTGTCAAGCCCTAAACTAAGGTTTCTATATTTTAGAGACTTTGTATACTGATGTATATAGTTCAGTTGTGTCTTGTCTCTTAATAAGTTGTGGCCACAACGACCAAGTATTGCATATAAGTTTTGGGTCTACTTATGTTGGTTCGTATCGCTGCATCCTATGTGAACTTGTCACAACTTTAATATTGTCATAGTTATATGCATAGTAAGCACAAGTTACATGCTGGTTCTTTCAGGCCTTTAGGGCATTGGGTAACTGTCCGTCTTAATGGGAACTGAGACATGACAAGACAGGTACCAATTTTCATGCTCTTATGACATCATTCTTTCATTCTTTTGGTTTAATTCTATATTTATACACTCTTTAACAAGTCGGTTCAACAAAAATGTAAAAGAGTCCCTTGGGGGAAAAGAATACATGCAAGAAAACTCTTAGGGAGGGTTATGAGTTAAGTTACTCAAACTTCACCCAACCACTCACAACTCATTTACCTCACCCCCACAAAACAATTGGTGCAATTGTCCTCAATGCACAAAAAAAAAAATGTAACACAAAAGGTGAAGCAAACCTGTGGCGCATAAGTGCCGAAGACCTATCAAGAAGCGGATGGGTTCAGTTTCCCAGAACCCGCTGGATTAGTAATAGAGACGCCCTTAGTAGCGCCCTCATTAATAGTGGGAACACCATTAATAGTGCTCCTCGAACCTGATGCACCCTCAACTGCCATCTCACAGGTCTCCGCAGTCGCAACTCCTTCTCAAAAAGAGACTGTCTCTGTGCTGCCTAGACCTGCTGCCTTTCTCTCTCTCTTCTTAGCTCGTCAAACTTTATCAGCATCTGAAGTATGCTCAAAAGAGCAGGTGCGCTTCCTAGCCGTACGGGAAGGGTCGAGTGGTGGCATTGTATCACCAAAAACTGCAGTCATCACCATGTCATCTAACTCAACCTCAAGTATGGGATCAGGGACAACCTCACTAGGAGCAAGAAGGGCATCAACATCAGACCGAAGCCTAGTCAACTCCGTATGGAAAGTAGTAAAATCAATAGTGGGCCCAGGCCTCTCCAATACTCAAAGCTCGAACGCATCTAAATGATTGTCGACCGCCTGAATCTTTGTGTCCATCATCCTCTCCATGAGCCTCTGACTCCTCCACGGACCTCTGCATCCATGGTCTCATGTACTGCAATAGTATGGCCATCCGAGACTCCAATTTCTAGACACATGTCAGAGGAACAACAACAGACCCCAAATGGGTAGTGGTTCGTGAAGAGATACACACATGACTAGTAGAAGTGGAGAGGGGTGACTCTACTGTAGTGGCAGGCATAGTAGTGTCAGCAACCTGCTCAACCTCAATCTGCTCCACATCTCTGGCCAGATCAACACCCAAAAGAAGGTAGGTTGACCTGTGGTCCATTCAGTGGTGTTGTAGGATTAGAATCATTTCTAATGAGGCCGACGTTAATAGTTTTCATTACCTCAATCAATCTGTCACAATGCCAAATAGGCACTGTAGCCTCCCGACATAGCTGAAAAATGAGACAAGAGAAAGGCAAGGTGCTAGGAGTCATGAATGCCCTCTCATGTATCTCAGCAATCAGAATACGGGAGAAGTCACGCTCGAGTCTCGCCATAATCACTGCTAGCATCATAGCTCTATGACAAGTCACCACGTAGTCTGCCTGTGTAGGAGATAATCTAGAATGCACAATAGACTAGAAAAACTTCGCTGTGAAGCTCAAGGTTGCCTTCTGATAGGCAAAGTAGTGTTACACACCCACTCTATGCTCTCTTTATTCTCAACAATATAACGGGCCATCCATATCAATAAGGCCTCTCGCTGCTCGCCATCCATCTGAAATGACCTACTCTGAACCACCCCATCTTGTAGTCATACTCTACTTTATTAATCAGCATACTGTGGGATGGGCCATAAATAAAATGGCGAATAGTAGTCTCAGATATGTCCTCGAAGAAATTCTGCACTAATATGGTAGGTAGGGGAGGCTGAGCTAGTGGTTTAGCCCATGATGGCATAGTGTTCCGTACGGTGGCGGTGCAGGAGGCATAGAAATCCTAGACCATCTCCTCGCTGAACTTGCCCGAATTCCATGCCATCTAGTCACACTTGTGCTTTTCAAACAACTCATCAATGGCTGGCATAGTGTGAAGGCTCCCAGTGAGTACCCGACGCTCTGGAGTAATAGTCCTGGCCTTCTTCTGTTGCTCATTTTGGTTCAGCCCATCGTAATAAATCTGGAACTGGCCCTCAGTACACCATATGTTTGTCTTAGTGGATAGATGAGCAAGGAACATCGGTATGCTAGGCGGGTCAAGAGCCTCTCCGGAGCTAGTGGCATTAGAGGAGAAGGTTGGTGTTCTGTTGGAACTGGAGCCAGAATGTGACTCTGAGTTGTATTGCGACTTTCCCGAATGGTGGACCCCTTCCTCAGATTGGGGGCAACTGCGGGGCTGGGTGAGTGTTCCTCCTCCGATACTACCACCTATCTATTCCAGCACCTCATGGTCAAGGGGGCGGTGGGGGAGCCTTTAGTGTGCTCCGGTGCTTACTCCTCCCCACTGAATTCGTTAATGAGTCGGAGCGAGGGTGCTACCAACTTTGACTTACCTCTCCTTGTGTAAACGGGGGCTTGTTTTGGCCCCATTGAACCTATAGAAGCTTAGTTAGTAACCAAAGTATTCAAAAAGAACCAAGAAATATTTTTAAAACAAGAGTAGGACTTAAACAAAAAGATAAAAAACTTAGGCAGTGACTATTTTTGGGACCTACGGTGTGTACCTACAGACCGTCGATTGAAAGATGAGCCTTGGGTCCCCTCTGTAGGTCAAGGATCCCATTTTAAGGTTGCTGAAGTTTGAACCACGGACGTGTAGAACGGTCCGTCGATTGAACGACAGACCGTAGTCCATGTTGTGGTTAACAACTTTGCCATTTTTGTGTGAACTGGATCGACAGACCATGACCTATAGTCTGTAGGCTGACCCATGATATGTGGGTTGAGGCAATCGACAAGTGATGTATGCAAGCATGGGATTTCACTTTTCATTCAACATATTCAACACAACAATCAGCACATATACAATGTCTAAACATGAATTTCAACACATTATGTGGCAGTCTATCATCCTTAGGGTTCAAACATGCAAATTTCAAATTCCAATCAATTCAATTTGGAAACCCTAAGTCAAGACATTCACTTAGACATCTAACCCACACTATTTAGTTCAAGAATTAAGCCTCTTCCAACTATTCTTCTCAAAGTTCTCCTCATTTCCGGATATCAGGGAGTTAGGGGATTGCCTTGACTTCGTGAACTTGGCATATACGAGAGGTAAGACCTGTAGAAAATAAAAACAAAACAAAAATGTAAAATCATGAAATACTTGACTAAAGTTCAATAATGAAGTTAGTCTAATCTAAAAGGCGTATTTCTCAGCAGCGGCGCCAAAATTTGATACGCCCAAGTTACACCTCCTGAAAGAAGTATAAGCGGTCGTTGCCAAATAAAGAACCTAACTTTCAGGTTAGGGTCAATCCCACAAGGAATATGGTTTAGACTTAAGTTAACTTACGATTCTCTACATTTAGTCAAACTATTTTCGAGAAAAGTGACAAAAAGGGGGATTTGTAAATAAAATAACATTTTTGTGATTTGTATCACTAAGTAACAAGTAAACAGGATTTGCAATATGAGATGAAAACTAGGGCATAAGTGTTCCCCACAAGCTCTTAACGCAGTATTCCTAATAATAGTAACTCGATCATAGTGTTAACATGCAAGGTTGATAAGTTAGGTATCCCTAAGTGATTGATCCTCCAAATAGGGAATTTCACCATGCAACTTGGTCTGTCTACGAGTGTGTGCTTTACCAATCCTTACCTTTGACCCCGGATTAGCCCTCACATTACTATGATTAAGGCTAGGCTATTAGATAACGGCTAAACTCAACCAAATCTACGTTGTGCAATCATTTTCTCATTCATTACCTCCTTGGTCCAGCAAGTAGGAATAAGGTGAGTTCTAATGTTGCGCACCGCTAGAAAGCATTCTAGATTAATGGATTGACAATACATGCTTACATTATTCTCGAATTACTTATTTATTATTGATACAATGTTAATTTCTCATGGTTCCCACAACCCTAGTTGTGGATTAGATACTCATGCTTGAGAATTCACAATTCAAATTAGGGTTAATAAGGTAAATCATGAAACTACGGGGCATCGGGTTCCTCCATGGTTCCACACTTAGGCCAAAATTCCTTGAACCACTGACCCACGGCTTCCACCTACGGCTCGTCAGCTGAGTGACGGCTCGTGGGTGAGCTAGTAGGTTTCCAAACTTCTGCTATTTCACGTACATTTAACGACAACTGCTCCAAACTGATTTCTTGCAAAATGAGACCAAACAACATCATATATAATAACAAAAATGCCTAAGACAAACAAACTTCAAGTATAATGCTTCAAAAATATTGTAAACTCATGGTACATCAACGCACGAATCATATCCTCCAACACTTGAATTGTTCGCTCAGACTGCCCATCGGTCTGAGGATGAAATGCGGTACTAAGATCCAATGTAGTACCTAATTCTTCCTACAAGGTCCTCCATAAGTTAGAAGTAAATTGTGTACCTCTATCTGATATGATAAAGATCGAAACTCCATGTAATCGAACAATCTCGCGGATATAGAGTTTGGCTAACTTTTCTGCAATATAAGTCATCTTGACAAGAATGAAGTGAACAGACTTAGTTAACCTGTCAACAATTACTCATATAGAATAAAACTTACATGTCTTTGGAAGACCAACAACAAAATTCATTGCAATTCTTTCCCACTTCCATTCACGAATGGGCATTCTCTGAAGTGTCCCTCCAGGCTTCTGATGCTCGTACTTTACCTGCTGAAAATTTGGGCATTGGGCAACAAAATCAAAAATGTCACACTTTATTCTACTCCACTAATAATGTTGTCTCAGATCACAATACATCTTGGTTGCACCAAGATGTATAGACTACCTCGAACTATGAGCCTATGCAAGAATAGTATGAGTCAAATCATAAACACGGGGCACACATACCTGCCCCTTAATTCTCAAGATGCCTTCCTCATCAATAACAACCTCTTTAGCCTCTCCTCATAATACCGACCTATCTAGGACTGAACAACAAAAAATTTATGAACCACAGAAGGGTTCACGGGCCATGAAAGGAACCACGACTTGTCACCCTCATCGTGGCTCACACCCATCCAAAAGTGGTGGATCAAAGAGCCCTCTACGAGCCATGGATCCCTGCATAGTCCATAGGGTGGCTCATCAACTAGAACCAGTAGACCCCAACCCCGAAGTGAAGAACCACGGTGGCTTTCACGATCCGTGATCCTTCACACGGTCCATGAATAGGACTATAGATGGGAGTACCAAGAAATAGTAACATTGGCCTATGAACCATGACACACTTGACGGGCCGTGGTCCCTTCGATGGTCCATCAGTGGTCTTGTGGGTGGCCTTTGTCTGCCTTTAAGTGAGGGAAGTTTTGGTCTTTTCCCTATGCATTGGGGCACTTAAACTACGACGTTTAATGCCTAAACTACGTCGTTTTACTTATACTAAGCCTAAAACCTAGTCAGACATACCCAAAACCCCCATTCTCCAAAAATCATCAAAATTAGAACAAAAAAAAAGAGAAAGAGGTGCTAGTTTCCTTCAAGAACAAGCAGTAGTGTTCTTCAAGTTTCAGCCTAGAAATCAAAGGATTTCTCCGTAGATTTTGTCACTAGGTATGTGGGATTTCAATAGTTGGTTCCTTTCATCCACTAGGTCCCTAGAATTTATTCAGTTCCTTGATTCTCCATATCCTGTTTAGACCTAGGGTTTCTAAAACCCTGGATATTTACTGTGATTTAGTTGTGGTAGTATCCTTAATCGAAATAGCTTGTTTCTTGGAAAGTTTACCTAATTCCTTGTATAAAACTTAGAACCCTAGTTAGTATAAATTATCTTAGTTCATGAATTATACTTGCTAGTTCAGTTAAATAGCTAATCATGCTCCAAATTATGTTACATTATCAGTATATAAATGTTGCATTCACAGATTGCATGTCAGTATTTTGAGCTATTTAGTATATATTTGTGTCATATACATATTAAGTTGGGAGTAGACTTAGCACCAAGTTGGAATAGGGTTCAGCGTACCCTCATTGTCCCAGAACTACGTGCATCCATAGGAGTACAAGTCCCCACTGTTGGGCATTAAATTTAGTGATCACGCCAGTCATGCCTTTATACCCTTGGCAAGGTATATTGGGTCTTCTCGATGGAGCATATACATCGAACTCCATGTTTCATGTGGTTTATGTAAGTTAATAGTAGCTCCCACAGTCAGACTCCTAGTGCATTTGACCAGGTTTTCAGTATATACTTCATCATTCAGTTATGTTCATGATTAGTACTTGGTCATTGCATTCAACTTAGCTTTTTCAGTTATGTTTCAGTATTTACATTTTTGCTCAGTTATTGTCATTGCTCAATTATGCTTTGTTCAGTCACCTTAGTAACTATATTTGAATGCTCAGTACATTCCAAGTACTGATACATACTCTGCGCTACATCCTTTCATGATGTAAGTTCAGGTACTTAGCATCCAGATTACGCTTAATCGATTCTCGATGTGCATTCAGCAACTTCAATGGTGAGTCCTCATATTTTGAGGACAATCGACATGCTTTCATTGTAGTCTTTATATTCAATTTTCAATTTTTGTTAGAGTTAGCTGGGGGGCCATGTCCCAGCATCTCAACTAAGTTAGAGGCTTCTCAGACATAGTAATAGATTCAGCTTGAATTGTTAAGTGGTTGTCAGTTATCACTAAACTCATAATATGTTTTATATATTTAGACTAGTTGCGTTTTCCCCACTTCCAATTATCCATTGATTTAGCTTCCGCATAGTTTATGCTTTACTTAGTTATTTTCGTTATTCTTATGATATGCCAGACTCAGGGTTAGCTTGGGTCACTCGTGATCCTTGGTACCATGTTACATCAAGGTGGTAGCCTCGGGGCGTGACAAGTTTGGTATCAGAACATTAGGTTCAAGAGTCCTAAGATGTTTGAAAGCCGCACTAAGTAGAGTCTCTTTCATGGGTGTGAAACACACCACATCTGTGAGGGGGAGGCTACAAAGTGTTTTAAGAAAAACTTCATTTTCATTGTTATTCTTATCGTGCGTGGTATGATCTAACTTACCCTTTCTAATCAATCGTTATGCGTTTCAGATCATTCCTCCTTGTGAGCAAACACACGGAATGCTAATACACGCAATGCTAATGCAGTTCCTCCAGTCCCGAACCATGAGATTACAAATGAAGAATTTTGGATTGTGATCCAACTCTTAGCTCAGAGTGTGACCAATCAGAATAATCAGTAGGTCCTAGTTCCTACAAACTCTAATGGTGGATCAGCTGCAGCTAGGGTTCGAGACTTTGTTTGTATGAATCCGCCAGAATTTCTAGGGTCAAAGGTTGGTGAAGACCCACAGAACTTCATTAATGAGGTTTAGAAAATCATTGGAGTAATGCAAGTGACTGGAACTGAGAGTGTTCAGTTGGCCTCCTACCAACTTAAGGATGTGGCTCATATCTGGTTCACTCAGTGGAAAGATAACACGGGTGCAGATGCAGTGATAGCATCCATGTCAAACTACTTGTACTAAAGTTGACGGGCTTAAATATAAAATCAAGAATATGTTTATGACGAAAGAGGTGTCCAAATTCAAGCCCAAAAGAAAGAATATTGGGTCACACGAAGCCCAATAAAAGAGTCCAAAAAGCTAAATGGTTAAAGTCAAAGTTTAGTCAAACCTTTATTTTAAAGTTCTCCTAGTTTAAAAAGTTTCATAGTTTAAAGGTTTTCTATTTTCCTAGTTTAAAGTTTCCATAAAAGTAGGATTTAAATCCTATTCTATTTGGGATATGTTTTCCCGATATATAGGGTTGATTTTATTATTTTAATAAATACATGATTAATATTATTTGAGAGATATCTCTTCTTTACACCTTTTTGTGTGGTGACTATGGATTTGTCTTACAACCTTATAAGAACGATTCTTTAAGAGGTAATATTAATTCTTAATTTGATATCTTTGGTTTATATTCGTAAATTAAAGAAGGTGATTAGTCTTATACTAATTGTTGTCTCTAATTTCTTCGTAATAGGGGTCTAGATCACTTTTGATCTAAGTACTTGAATTGACTCTATTAATATCATAATTAGTCTTAATCCACTAATTTTGAATACTAAGATCAATTAGGGTTCTTAGCACTTTATCTTGAAATTGGGGATTTTATTCTTGAATTTCACATATCTTTCAATTTCTGTCTTTAATCTTTATAATTTCGCTTCCGCATTATTTTCTTGTTTATTTTGGTAACTCGATTCTTATCAAGTGGTATCAGAGCGGTTCTATCATGGTTCCGTTCTTGATTATCCTAGAAGTTTCAAAAAAAAGAAAAAAAAAGATTTTTTTTCTATGTTGTAGTTGCTCAAGTTAAGATACATAGAAAAAAAAAACCAAAAAAAAAAGTAAAAAAAAAGGTATTGCTTGAGAATTAAGGTATTTTTAAGAAACTCCGGATTTGTTTTGATTCTTGATTTCTACTTCAAAGAGGAAAATCAATAAGAGGGGAAATTTGGAAAAAAAAATTGTAATCCAAAGTGGTCTTTTGTCTCATCAATCTCAATTTATCTGGGTATTGATAAATTCCTTTCTTTCTACATCTTACTTCTAAAAGGTTGTTACTAATAAGGTTTATATATAAATCCTGAAAGATCCATCTAAAGGTAGTAATTTGAGTTGGAAAAGGCAAGAGAGAGTGAGATCATTAGAGAGAGAAAAAAGTCAAATTGAGAGATATTTGTTTCTCTAATATTTTTTTGAGATGTTTAAAACAGGTAAGGTAATTGAAGCTAGAATTCAAAATGACATTAATTGTGTTGATGTGTTGATCAAACGATTGAAGGAGAAGAATGTCACCGTAGCTAATTTAAGAAAGAGAAACTATTTTCCATACAAGGTGTGGGATAAATGGTAATATTTGCTCTATGATTATTGATAGTGAAAGTGGTACTAATGTGGTAAGTTCATATGTTCTGGAGAAGTTGAAACTTACATGCATTAAACACCCTACTCCTTATAAGTGATGATGGTTGAATGATTTTAATGAGCTTAAGGTGACTAAGCAATGTATGATTTATTTATCCATAGGAAGATATTCTGATAATGTTCTTTGTGATGTCATTTTAATGCAAGATTGTCACATCATGTTTGGGCGACCATGGCAATTTAATAGGGATGTAATTCATGATAGGAGAAAGAATAGAGTTTCTCTTGAGCTAAAAAAATGAAAATATACACTTGCACCTTTAACTCCAACCCAAGTTTATGAAGATTAGAAATGAGTTAAAGAGGCAATGAAAAAATTTGAGAGAGGAGAAAGGGAGTTCATTCTGACATTCCAAGAGAGGAAAAATGAGAGGTCGTGTTATGTGAAGAGAATGGGATGTCAAGTGAGAAAAAAAGTGAGAATGAGAGAAAAGAAAATAGAGATAACCATGAAAGCAAAAAAAGTAAAAGATGATAGTGAAGTCGAGAATGGAAAACAAGAGAGTTTGAGTGAGGTTATTTCTTATTCTAACTTTAGCATTCCTACTTCTTCTCCTAGTTGTTTTGACTCTCTTGTAGATACTCATGGGAAAGTATTCATTGAAAAACCAAAGTCATTAGATGAACTTAATCCTAAAGTGGTTGATACTACAAGTCATATTAGGAAAGTGTATGTTGATGAGAACGATAAAGGTAAAGAGAATTATTTTGGGACTACCCAAGATAAGACTCATAACAGAAAGTTCAACAAGGCAATTGTGGATCTAACACCAATGAGAAAGGAAAAACGAGGTGATGTAATTCCTTTGCTAAATAACACCAAGTATGGTATGTATAATTGGTTTATTTACATTCTTGGTAATCCTAAAACACCTAAAGTCTTCTTGGAGGTAATGAACCACACTCTTAATTCTTATGTTGGTGACTTCATTGATTTTGAGGATGATGATATTTTGATGTATAATAAGTCACTAACTTTAATCGACAATTTCAATAAGAGTAATTTGAGCTCTTTTAAAGTTGAACATGACATAGTTGATTGTGGATTTCCACTTGTTGAAAAGAGGTGTGATGTTTGTGCGAGAAGATTGCGAATGAGTTAGTTGATTCTTCTATTGTTCTAGTGTTGAATCGAGTTTTGTGTGATAATTTGTTTGCATATGATACTTTCTATGGGATGAGACGTAATTCTTCAAGTCCTGATGAGTGTGAGCTTAATAATGTGTTTTCTACTAATGAGGAGGAAGTACATGACTATGAGCACTTCAATGCTTATGTGAGTGGTATGATTGAGGATGCTTGGATATATCCTAAAAGTGTCCAATTTGACACATGTTCTAGGGAGCTTGTATCGTATTTGTCATTCCCATTGGAGTACTTTATTTATGGAACTAAATTGAAGTTGCATGTATCATTCGCAATGACATCTAGATAAGGAGTTCGTTGTGTTTATATAAGTAGGATAATTTTCTATTGGGATGATAATGTTCACATGCTTTATAAGGGTGTATTACATGCCAAGAATAATTGGATTAAGTGGACACATTGTCACTATCTTGTTTTGTTCCTACCATTGTTGCTTTCGAGTAATGGCTGTTGTTTGCTAATGCATGTCTTCATGATTTTGAGAGATTTAAATTCGAGGACGAATTGTTTTCAAGAAGAGGGGAATGATAGCATCCATGTCAGCATACTTGTACTAAAGTTGATAGGCATCAATACAAAATCAAGAATATGTTTATCACGAAAGTGTCCAAATTCAAGCCCAAAAGAAAGAAGATTGGGTCACACGAAGCCCAATAAAAGAGTCCAAAAAGCTGAATGGTTAACGTCAAAGTTTAGTCAAAGTTTCCTAGTTTAAAAACCTATATTTTAAAGTTCTCCTAGTTTAAAACGTTTCCTAGTTTAAAGTTTTTATGTTTTTCTAGTTTAAAGTTTCCTAGTTCATAAACTCTTGTGCCTTAGCTTCTCTCAATTCCCTTAGGAAGAACATGTCTAGGAAAGCTCCAGTAAAACAATCTCAAGTCACAAGAGCTGCATCTGCACCCCAGTTATCTTTCCACTGAGCCACATCCTTAAGTTGGTAGGATGCAAACTGAACACTCTCAGTATGAGCCACATCCTTAAGTTGGTAGGATGCAAACTGAACACTCTCAGTTCCAGATATGAGCCACATCCTTAAGTTTGTAGGATGCAAACTGAACACTCTCAGTTCCAGCCATTTGCATTACTCCAATGATTTTATAAACCTCATTAATGAAGTTCTATGGGTCCTCACCAAATTTCAACCCTAGAAACTAAGGCAGATTCATCCGAACAAAGTCTCGAACCCTAACTGCAGTTGATCCACCATTTGTGTTAGTAGGAACTAGGACCTGGTAATTATTCTGATTGGCCATACTCTAAGCCAAGAGCTGGATCACATTCCAAAATTTTGCATTCGTAACCTTATGGTTCAGGACTGGAGGAACTGTGTTAGCATTGCGTTCATTAGCTCTACGAGGAGGGATGATCTGAAACGCATAACAACATATTAGAAATGAGAAGTTGGATCATACCCACGCACGATAATAATAACAAGGAATGTGAGGTTTTTCTTAAAACACTTCGTAGCCTCCCTCTCATAAATGTGGTGCACTTCACACCCATGAAAGAGACTCTACTTAGTGCGACTTTTAGACATCCTAGGACTCTTGAACCTAATGATGTGATACCAAGTTATTCACGCCCCGAGGCTACACCCTTAATGTAACACAGGACCTAGGATCATGAGTGACCCCAAGCTAACCCATTGTCTGGCATATATCAAGCATACTGAGAATAACTGAATAAACCATGCACTATGTCAAAGCTAAAATAATGGATAACCGAAAGTGGGAAATACCCAACTAGTTTGAATGTATAAAACATACTAAGAGTTTAATAACAACTGATAGGTTAAACATAATATCTTGAGCTGATTTTACTACTATATCTGAAAAACCTCTAACTAGGTTGAGTTGTTGGGACATGCCCCATAGCTAACTCTAACAAAACCGAAAACTGAATAAACAAACTAAAATGAAAATCATGTCTATTGTCCTCGAAGTATGAGGACTAACCACTGAAGCTGTTGAAATGCAAATCGAGAATCGATCTAAGCGCAATTTGGATTCTGAGTACTTGAACGTACATCATGAAAAGATGTAACGTAGACTATGAGTCACTACTTGGAATGTACTGAGCATGCAGGGTATATAAACTAAGTTGAAAAAATATATATAAGATGAACAAAGCATAACTGAGCAAGAATGTAAATACTGAAACATAAATGAAAAGCTAAGCTGAATGCAACAACCAAGTACTAATCATGAAAATAACATGTTGAACTGAATGTTGAAGTATATACTGAAAACCTAGTCAAATGCACTAGGAGTCTGACTGTGGGAGCTACTATTAACCGACATAAACCACGCGAGCTAAACATGGAGTCCGAAGTATACGCCCCATCGAGAGGACCCAATATACCTTGCCAAGGGTATAAAGGCATGAATGGTGTGATCACTAAATCTGATGCCTAACAGAGGGAACTTATACTCCGATGGAGGCACGTAGTTCTGAGACTATGAGGGTACACTGAACTCTAGTCCAACTCGGTGCTAAGTCTACTCTCAACTGAATATGTATATGACACAAATGTAACTGAAATACTGAATAACTCGAAATACTGACATGCAATCTAAGAATGCACCATTTATATACTGATAATGTAAGATTCAAAATCTGGAGCATGATTAGTTGTTTAAATGACCTAGAAAGTATAGTTCATGAACTAAGAGAATTTATACAAACTAGGGTTCTGAGTTTTATACAAGGAATTAAACAAACTTTCCAAGAAACAAGCTATTTCGATTACAGATACTACAACAACTAAATCACAGTAAATATCCAAGGTTCTAGAAACCCTAGGTCTAAACAGGATATGGAGAATCAAGGAACTGAATGAATTTTAAGGACCTAGTGGATGAAAAGAACCAACTATTGAAATCCCACATACTTGGTGACAAAATCTACAGAGAAATCCTTTGATTTCGGGGCTGAAACTTGAAGAACATTATTGCTTGTTCTTGAAGGAAACTGGCGCCTCTTTCTCTTCTTTTTGTTCTAATTTGGATGATTTTTTGGAGAATGAGGGTTCTGGGTATGTCTAACTAGGTTATGAGTCGTAGTTTGAGTAAAACGATGTAGGTTTAGGCATCAAACAACATATTTTAATGTCCCAACACATAGGGAAAACACCAAAATGACCTTTAATTAAAGGCTGACGAAGGCCACTCATGAAGGGGTCGACGATCTATCGTTTGGACTACCAATCATCGACTGTGGTCATAGTTCTTGGTATGCCTGACATAGCTCTACTAAAACAAGCGTAACTTTTTACTCCGAGCTTGGATTTTAGCAAACTCAGTGGAATTGGAAAGAGGATAAAATTATCTTTCATTTGATAGGTCATGAGCCACCTAAATCATTTTGTGCTAAAAGATATGACTATTTGAAGTTGACTCAATAACAGTTTTCCTCTAAATGGCTGCTGACCCTCACCTACGGTCCGTAGGTCCAACCACAGACTGTACTGTTCGACTATGGGTGGGACCAGGACCATCAAACACTAGACACCAACGACGGAACCATCCTATAGTCTGTGGTTCACAACCATATGTGTCATCTTTAGATTCTGAAATTCACCTAAGTATGAGACTGAACCACGGGACCCCACCTACAGTCTGTGGTTCTACCTACAGTCCGTAGGTGGTTTTCATTGGCTCTAACACTAGATTCTGGAAAGCTGCATTTTTCTATTTTCTCTAGTCTGAGGTGTTACAGCCATGATGGCCAAGTATCCTCACCTCTTTCTTCCGACTCCATTTCAGTTTGAGGTAATAGTTCCTCTCCAATCTCTCCATTTACTCTTGCGTAAATTCAGTCTCAATATCTTGTTCCTTCAAATGTTCTTATATTTCAACATATTTGCATGTTCTTGGAACTCAGTTCAGTTAGATATCAATTTCTAGTACTTAGTGGTAGGGTTCGTAGCTCCTTCCCTCCATACTCAGAGTGTTTAGACTTCATTCGAAGACGAATGTTCCCAAGGGGGAGATATTGTAACACCACAGTTCATGCTTTACCTAGTTATTTTCATAATGCTTATGATATGCCAGACTCAGGGTTAACTTGGGGTCACCGTGATCCTAGGTCCCGTGTTACATCAAGGGGGTAGCCTCGGGGCGTGACACCATGTCTCGAATTCGGCTCAGCTTCTCATCTTAAAACTACTTTCCTTTAATCTTGCCAAGAAAAGAAGATCATGACTCCATACAAGCCAAGAATCCTCCTTTCTCAATTACTTCTAGTCTCATAGAGTCATTAGCCAGAGTTTGAACCTCTCTAGCCAATCATCTAAAAACCTCTAAGTGGGATAAATTCCCCATGCTCCCTACTTTTCTACTGAGGGAATCAGCCACAACATTAGCTTTTCCTGATTGATGTAGAATAGTAATATCATAGTCTTTCAATAACTCCATCCACCTCCTTTGCCTCAAATTAATCCTTCTGAGTGAACACATATTGTAAATTGTGATGATATGTATACACTTCACACTTGACCTCATATAGATAATGCCTCCACAACTTTAATGCAAATACAATTGCAGCCAACTCCAAATCATGGGTCGAATAGTTACGTTCATGCACTTTCAATCGACTCGAATTAAAGGCAATTACATTTCGCTCCTTCATTAGCACTTCACCTAAACCAGAATAAGATGCATCACAATAAACAATGAAATTCTTACCTTCCACAGGCAAAGCAAGAATCGGTGCAGTAGTCAACAAGGTCTTGAGTTTCAGAAATTTCTCTTCACACTCATCCAACCATACAAATGAAACATTCTGCTTGGTCAAATTGGTCAGTAGGAAGTAATGGAAGAGAATCCCTCGACGAACCGACAGTAGTAGCTAGCTAGACCAACGAATCTCCTTACCTCTGAAACATTAGTAAGCCTTACCCAACTCTTCACTGCTTCAATCTTAGTGGGATCCACCATCACTCCATCCTTAGAAACCACAGGCCCCAAGGACACTGAATCGATTCAAAATTCACACTTGGAGAATTTGGCATAAATCATTTTCTCCCTTAACAACCCCAATACAATTTCCAAATGCTCTTCATGTTCTTTCCTGATCTTGGAGTATATCAGTATATCATCAATAAATACAATAACAAGAAGGTTCAGATATGGCTTAAAAAATCCGTTTATCAGGCTCATGAAACTAGCAGGGGAATTCGTAAGCCCAAAAGACATTACAAGAATTCATAATGTCCATACCTGGTTCAAACAACAATCTTTGGCACGTCTTTTGCCCGTATTTTTAGTTGATGATAACCGGACCTCAAATCAATTTTTGAGAAGACACAAGCACCCCATAACTGATCAAAGAAGTCATTAATGTAATGAATGGGGTACTTGTTCTTAATAGTCACCTTATTCAGCTTTCTATAGTCTATGCTCATCGAAAACTACCATCCATCTTTTTCACAAATAAAACTGGAGCACCCCAAGGAGAGGCACTCGGTCTAATAAAACCTTTACCTAACAACTCCTAAAGTTGGTCCTTCAACTCTCTCAACTTAGTCGGGGCCATTCTGTAAGGTGGAATGGAAATGGGCCGAGTCCCCGACTCTAGGTCAATACAAAAATCAATATCCCTGTCTGGTGGCATACCAGGCAAGTCTGTAGGAAAAACATCCACAAACTCATTGACTATCAAAACAGACTCGATTGAAGTCACTTTGGAAGTGTCATCCCTGAGATGTGCCAAGAAAGCTGAACAACCCTTGCTCACCAACCTCTTAGCACGAGGAAAAGAGATAATACAAACTAGGGAGGAAATAAAGTCACCCTCCCACACTAGCGGATCTATCCTAGGCTTGGCCAAGGTCACAGTCTTAGCACTACAATCTAAGATAGAAAAATTCGGAGAAAGCCAAGTCATACCCAAAATTACATCAAAATCAATAATCTAAAAAATAATTAAATCTACATAAGCTTGTTCCCTACAAAAGTCACAAGGCAAGACCTAAACACCTTCTCAATAAACACAGACTCACCAACAGGAGTAGATACACGAATAGGCATGTCAAGCAAGTCACAATGCAAATTAAGTCCATTAGCTAATGAGGAAGACACATAAGAAAACGTGGATCCAGGATCAAACAATACAGAAGCCATGCAATCACAGACCAGAACAGTACCTATGATAACAACATCGGATACCTTTGCCTTTTGCCTCCCGGGGAAAGCATAATAATAAGCTCTATCACCTGTCTGTGCATTACCCCTACCGGGCTGCGCTCCAGTAGTTCCAACCTGCCCGCCACCCCAGCCAAACTGGGGACCACCATTACCTTGGCCACCACGTCCTCCAGAATGACAGCTTCTACCATGACCATCCCTACCTCTAACTGTTGGAGATCTATAACTCTGATCATACCGAGCCCGACTTTTCCTCAGACGGTATTTCCTGATATGCCTAGTCTTACCACATCCACAACAAGTCCTAGAGTCAAAAGTAGGTCTTTGTTAAGACAGAGAAGACTTAAGATAACCCCCCAAACTCATAAAAAGGCTGATTGGTCAGTTACGGACCGTCACCTAAATCCTACAGTAACGACAGAATAGGACGGGGTGGATAACCCCCAGAACTCAGCCCTCTGGAGTAAGAACCACTAAAATCACCTCCCTTATGAAACTTCTTAAACATTGACACCTTGGTGAAGTCATCTGGCTTCACCCCCTCGACCCCTATCACAAAATCAACCACTTCCCGAAAAGATTTTGTAGAAGCAGCTACCTCTAAAGCTGGAATCTGCAAATCTGACCTTAGTCCCCTCACAAAGCGGTGAATCCTCTTTTGCAGACTGAAGCAAAGCTGACTGGCATACTTGGATAATGCACGAAATTTGGCCTCATAAGCTGCAACCGACATTTTTCCTTGCTCTATGTTCAGGAACTCAACTCTCCTCGTATCCCTCAAATTTCGGGATATATACTTCTCCATGAAGAAGCTAGAAAATGCTGCCCAAGTCATAGGTTGAGCCTTTGCTGTCTGACACTCAACATGAGACCGCCACCACATTTTGGCATCCCCTTAAAACTGGTATGTCACAAACTCAACACCGAATCTCTCCATTATGTCCATCTTATGTAGCAACTCATGAAAATCAACAAGGAAGGATATATACTTCTCCATGAAGAAGCTAGAAAATGCTGCCCAAGTCATAGGTTGAGCCTTTGCTGTCTGACACTCAACATGAGACCGCCACCACATTTTGGCATCCCCTTAAAACTGGTATGTCACAAACTCAACACCGAATCTCTCCATTATGTCCATCTTATGTAGCAACTCATGAAAATCAACAAGGAAGGATATATACTTCTCCATGAAGAAGCTAGAAAATGCTGCCCAAGTCATAGGTTGAGCCTTTGCTGTCTGACACTCAACATGAGACCGCCACCACATTTTGGCATCCCCTTAAAACTGGTATGTCACAAACTCAACACCGAATCTCTCCATTATGTCCATCTTATGTAGCAACTCATGAAAATCAACAAGGAAGGATATATACTTCTCCATGAAGAAGCTAGAAAATGCTGCCCAAGTCATAGGTTGAGCCTTTGCTGTCTGACACTCAACATGAGACCGCCACCACATTTTGGCATCCCCTTAAAACTGGTATGTCACAAACTCAACACCGAATCTCTCCATTATGTCCATCTTATGTAGCAACTCATGAAAATCAACAAGGAA